>VZUI01037704.1:0-61565 GCA_013401135.1 Cettia cetti | reverse complement strand
TTCTCCTTCTCCTTCTCCTTCTCCTTCTCCTTCTCCTTCTCCTTCTCCTTCTCCTTCTCCTTCTCCTTCTCCTTTTCTTCTCCTTTTCTTCTCCTTCCATGAGTGCTTCTCACATGAGAGGCACAGTCTTGGTTTTATTATCATCTTTACTTCAGTGTAATTGTTTCAATGTGCTCACTATAGCTTTAATGCTTCAAGCCATAAAATTTAAAGACTTCAGAGAATTCACCTGAATGGAAAGAGTTCGTTATGGTTGAAAATGACATACACTGCTGTTAATTTAAATAAATACAAATAAACCCACAGAAGTGTTGTCCAGATGGTTTGTTTCTTTAGCAGAAATAATGTGGTAGGTCACAAATCCAGAGTTCATTAAGATTTTAAAAATCCATTTGCTAAAGAGAAAATGCAAAAGCTGCCAATAAATGCTTTTGCACAGCCACAAGAATACTGCTTTCAAACTTCTTGAATTTTTAATGCATTTGGGAAGAAGGGGGAGTGGAGGAAGACAATTAATACAGATGTTTCAAGGTGAAATATTTAAACATTTCTAATGGACTCTAAAATGTAAGCTCTGAAGCTTCTGTGTCTATTGCAGAAGCAACACACTTGTGTTATTTAAATTCAGAGAGTCCTTTTTGATTTCCAAAGAAAACATTCTGACCACACAAACTTAGGAAACATTTTAGCAGGCTAAAATCTTCATCAAATACCAAATAATATATTTTTTAAATATTCTCATTTTTCATCTTTTTCTCATCAATTTTTTAATATTTAAGGATAATTTTACTGTGTGCCTTCTTCATTCTCTAACATGAAGACTATCCAGAAAGTTCTCTCTGACAAATAATTTTCTTATGTATCAGTACAATTTCTATTAAAGTATCTCAGAAAAATATATTCTTCAACTGTACTTGTAAGTCTGGGTGGCAAAAATCCTGATTCTATATTCAAAAAGCGAAAGTTATTGTTACCTTGGTGTCACTATTTTTTCAACAATACTTAATAGTACAACAGTTTATCCCTTTTTAACTTGTGCAGCATTTTCACTTAACAGTTCTCTCACACTTTGGAAAGAAACATGCTTATTTGTTGTTTTGGTTTGGTTTTTCCTCACTGAAACTGTATCTCATTATAAACTTCTGTACATTTGACCTTTTATTTAAATCTTGGTCTATTGCACTATGACTGTTTCCCAAATATTTATATCATTAAATATTATCTGCTTTTCAGATCATTGCATGACAGATTTTGTATGAGCTGAGCATTTTCAAGGTTCAGTCTAATTTTTTACTATTTTAGGCTATGACCCTTAATTTATTTGGTTTATTTGATGTATTGCTGAATTTTCCCTCATATTGAAAATTTCTTCCAAGTTATTATAACTTTTATATGTAACTGTTGACTTTGAATTTCTTTTTCTAAACTTTTTCTAAACATATGTACGTATGTATGATTTTATGACAGTTACCTCAGAAAAATGCATTTGTGACAGGAAAGATGGCAAAATAAAGTGTGATGTTTTAAGGAGCTGGCAGTTGACTGAGCAGTTATACCCGAGGAAAATCATAATCAAGTTATTAGATATGGAATTGATGTGAAGTGATTTACCACGCATACACCCAAAAATTCATGATAATGATTTCTATAACACATATCTGTGAGTTTGCATACACAGATAGACGCTTGAATGCACTGTCCTTAAATATTTAAGGAAGATCAGTGAAAATCTCACCTACCTAGTAACTAATCTGACCTGCTAATATAATGGCAAACATTTTCCACCTCTAAGAGAAGAATATGAAGGTGCATTTTCTAGAAATCATGTCTCTCAAAAGGACTGTCTTTTTCCTTCCTCTCCTTCCCCTAAGACTTTTTATCTCTTTTTTTACCCTTTTGGTCAAATATTTATATTTTTAGAAAAAAAACCCCAAAATTTTAAGAAGTTCCAGCAGAGAGGTAAAATGTTCATATGCCTCCCTGTTGCAAAAGTATTTGCATCTTATTTTCCTGTGAACTTCATTTTATATTGAATATACAGTCCTCAGATAAATACAGAAAACTAATTTTCCTTAATAAACTAATTTCCTTAAAATTTGTTCATGGAGCAATATATGCTCTTGTAAGTGTAAAAATTGTAAACAATAAGCAAACTTTAAGCTTGGGACATTATTTTAATCACTTTTCAGTTCTTTCTTATAAATTCAAAGAACACTATATCAGCATCAAGGTAATAAGCTTTATTCTGACAGTGTTCATCTATTTAAAAGCTGAACTGGATCTTTATTGCCACACTTTTATTCATAATAATAAGTAGGTATAATTTCCACAACCATGTATACCTGATAACATAGATAAGAATTTTTACAGTATTTTCATAATGTGTAGATTTTACTGTGTGAAATATAATTATTTTCTGGTTTTATATGAAATAAAATTATTAATACTCTCCTGAAATTAACTAATTTATTTACTTGTGGGATCAAAAGGGACATGCAGTGATTTAATTTCAAACAGTACTATTTCCAGCTCAGTATTTATGATGGGGTTTTTTTCTATATGAATGCATAGATATACACAGGGAATAAACTTAATAAAAATTGCAATATTTGTTTTAGCTGAGCCCTGCAAAGCAGCTATTATCTTTACTTCAAACATATTCCAGAAAGGTGGTTTGAAAAGCAATGTTGGCATCCTTCTTTTTTTTATAAGAACAAGATTTTCAATATATATTTTAAGAGAAAAGTGTATTTACCAAAAAATCTTTTCTTGGTTGGATTGAGAATGTGTCCTGCAAACAAGATTTCCTCCTGTCTACTGCTATTAATAAGTAATCAGACATATCTTGAGTCTTCCACAGTTCTTCTCTTTGCCTATCAGGCTAATCCCTGAATGTTGTTCTATGGAGGTATCTGTTTTCCTGATCAGCAAAGAAAAAATGTGCTGAAGAAGGGGCTCCTTTTTTTAGTCTGATGAAGAATCCTTCTAATGAACTTTGCCATCCATTATTGAAGCTGCAATGTTTGATGCAATCTGACAATCTGGAGCAGAGTCTGCCCAGACAGTGGCATGGGAGAAGTAGTAAAACAAAGACTTCCTTGGTCTTGCAAAATGTTCATGCTTATTCTGAGCACACTTCCCAACTGCATATAACTAAAGACATTCTTTGTTCTTGATTACTTTTGTGTATTGCTTTCAAAAACACACATTTTCCACATATTCAGCATTGGTTTGGCAGCCTAAATAGTTTCACCAAAGCATGTTATAGGACAATGAAGTATTTATCTTGCTCTATTAATATCAGTTAAATCCTTCTGGGAAAAAGACATCCCTGGTGGTGAAACATTTGACCATTCTTCAACATACACATACATAATATCATTGGCAACTCTTTATCACAGAAAGGTTAATTTTAGGATTTATATTCCTGAGCCATCTGAGACAATGTTTTACACAAAAGATCTTTACTATGATTCTTTTTACTCTAATACCAAAATAGTTCCTTTAACCTGCCTTTATTTCCATATTTTCGTAACATTCCAGAGTTACTCTCACTTCTTCCAAGTTTCAGCACACCCAAGTACCTTGTACAAACCTTTGTAGAGATATATAGACTCCTTTTTCTTTTCATTTTTCTTTGTCTCTTTTTATAATGCCCTATTTAAGGTGCATAAGAAAAAAAATGCGGAAAATATTCAGAGGATTGTAATACAATGTGCAACATTTCTAACATTTTTTCAAGGCAAGAATCTAAAAATTAAGGTAAAATAATTTGAAAAATCTCACAATAAGTTTTATATAATTCTTTATCTTTCTAGCTGAAGATGATATCACGAGTAAATAGTAGTGAACCAGAAGGAAAATGCACGGTATTCCCTACTGCATGCATCTTTAACAAGAGTTTTGTCCCTTTTCCAGGTTTATGAAAGTGCACAACTATCTTTTGTTTAAGAGACAAGATTGGTAGAGACTGGGACTGGGCTAACCTCTTGCTACAGTAGCACAGTTCTCAGCTGAGCCTTATCTGTGGCTGATTCTGAATCAACATGAATAAAATGCTCCTTTGCAGGACTAAAGTTGTTCAGACTTCAAAATGCCTGAAAAGGAGTGTAAAATTTCAAAAATATTAGATATATTAGAATAGATAGATGATAGATAGATGGAGTGAATTCATTTGGGTCAAATTTTAGAACTATGGAAACTAACTTTGCTCTGAAGATATCAAAAATCTGCTTGGGCATGCCCCTGGGCCACCTAATCTAGGTGAACCTGCTTTAGGAGGGGAGTTGAAATAGATTATTGCCAGACATCCCTTCCAACCCCAAATATTATGTGATTCTGTGATATTTAAAGACTATTTGAGGGGAGTAATTTTCGGATAACAAATAAAATTGAGAAATTTTAAAAGAGATGGCAATTTGTGGTTTTCTTAATTGTAACTGACATTGTTCCCAGTCCTATCCATATATTTGCTTATCTGTAAATCAGGGCACTGATTATCTCTCCATGGGTTATTTAGAATGCAGGAAAGGGCACAAGCAGAAGAAAGGGTTAATCACAGCGAGAGTACTATTACAGAGGTTCTCAAAAGGAACAAAAACTAAAAAAAATAGACACAAATACAGTCTATATTTAATGATCCATAGAGTTGCACTAGCATTGCAGATAGTGCATTGAGCCATGATATTTGCTTTTCAGATAAATGACATTTAAAACTTTTCTTTGCATGAAGTTTATTTCTGGCCTCTTTCTCCATATTGTATTTCCATTTAGTTCAACTGACATAGTCTATTAGGAAACAATGTTTTAAAAACAATGATAATTAAAAAAAAAAAAAGCTGATTGACAGGGAGACTGGAAATCTTCCATTTCTTCTGTTCCTTAGACACTTCAGTGCAATCGTTCCAGTCCACAGAAACTAACACAGGAAAAAGGAAAAAAAACGTACATTGAGTAGATGTCATTAGATAGAACCTGAAAACTGAACCTGACAAGGCATTTGGCACAATAAGAATAAGAGATATGAGAGAATCTCTGGGAATGCAGATGGAATTGCCATTTTTGTTTGCACTTCTTAAAGCTGGTATTAGAGCTTAAAAATTCAGTGTTTTGTTTCAGGTTTTTATCTGTATTTCCTTCTAGAAGTTTACCTAGGGTCCTTTCTTCTAATTTAATGCAGTATTTAATGTTCTTGCAAATGTTTTAAAGCTCTAATATAATACCTTCAATACCTCTACCAGCCAGTGAAACTCACTCCAGTTGTATCCAATATTCATTCTGTAACAGCTCTCTGGATGCTCATATGAAATTTTCACCTTAACAAGTTAGATCTATGCTGTTGTACTCATTTTTTTACTCAGCTAAATAGTGCCTGAATTAAAGAAATTGTTTAATAGAGTTGGCATTCAGGAAGTATTTAGCTGCAATTAGTAAATTCAGCAATATTTCTCATGAAGCATGATTTTTGTTTTGGAATTTACCATGACAGTGTGCCCAGGATCAAACTTTATCTCAGAAGAGGCCAGCTGTTATTTGAGAAGCAAGTTTGTAGTTGCTTTTTAGCATCAAAAATTTGCACTTCAAATTGGCACAGAAAATAAGTCATTGCCAGCTAGAGAGATGAAATATAAAGTGATAGATACATGAAGAACTGTTGCTCCCAATCTGGTTTTATTGTGGGGGGGAAATATTTTATAGAAAAAGAAATATAGAATTGGTCAATACTGGCCATTTTGCAGTGGACTTTTAATAAAATCATAGAATGGGGTGGGTTGGAAGGGACCTTAAAGATCATCTGGTTCCAGCCCTCCTGCCATGGGCCAAACCAAATTCCACTGGACCAGAGGATTCAAAGTGAAAATTAAAAAAGCAGTCTTCATTGGTACAATGTCTGAGAGGGATTGATGTCAATGTGCATAGTACTCAAACATTTACATACCTCATGATCATTTTTACCTGGAAATGAAAAGGCAACAGATGTAGAATAACAGAGTATTTTTTTTTTTCTGGGAAAAAAAAATTAAAATGAGAAATGAGCAAATGTACTCTGGGTTAGCCATTGTGTTTCAATAGTATTGAAATACAGAAATTAAATATGCATGAAAAATTACACTTTTTTTTTTTTTTGAGATAACAAAAACAGAATTATGAAATCTGTAACCAAGGAAAATATCATGGACCATATTTCTGAAGATAATTAATAAATATACTTCAGTAGCTCAGATCTTAGACTACCATTGAATCTAGGTTTATCAGGCTTACTCCAAATTCTACTAAAATTACACTTTAGGCAAATAAAAGTCTGCTGAAATTTGTACTGTGGCATTTTGTTTTTTTGGTAATGCACAAAAATCCCTCATGAAAAACCTAAGAGCTGGCACCATGAAAACATCTCTGCATTTCTAGTGTTTCAGCAGTACATTAAAGTTATATTGCTTTGTTTTCCTTTGTTTTGTTTTGTTTCTAAAGATTTCTGCCTATTTTTGAATGCTTATTGCATTGCATATGAAATAAAAGCTGTTATAACCAGAGAAGTATATTTTTCTTCCTGTGTGGGATCTTCTTGTCCAAAAGACTGCCTTTTCTTAAAAATTCTGCTGAAAAATTTCATTTTATGTTTCACATAGTCTTCTTGAATAATTACTTAGCTCTAGGGAATAGTCACTTAGCTATAGGTGATAGTCAGCTAGAGGTCAATCCTCCAGAGGTTTTACTAAAGATGAGATTTTTTTAACTTAAAAGAAAGAGGTAGTATCATTAGTGAGCCTGCTGTGGACCCACTATTCCAAAAAGAAGTATCATAAAGGATTTTCTGTCTCTTTTGTATAATTTCTGGATATTATTCTAAAATACTAAAACACAAATTTCATAAAATCATAAAACAAAGTGCAAAAAGACATTTAACTTCATTGAGTCCAACTGAACTGTATTTTTCTGGATTCAAGAGACCCAAATTCTAATCCTTATTTTCAAATACATATTAAAAAAAAAAAAAAAGATTAAAGGAAAATTCTGGCTTTATTGTCAGGTATTGTGTGATAATTAATCATCTTGAAAAAGGAATAAGCTTAGAAATGGAAAGTTTACCAAAACAAAACTATTAGTAATAACTTCTAAAAACTCTGTAGGCAATTGCATTTCAGTTATGAATTCAAGGTGTACTACTAATAACAGTAACGGAATTTAAGAGGGGCTAAAGGTATTTAATCAGTTATTGAGTTGACACAAGGATATTCTGCCTGAAGTTTTGAAACCTATCAAAATTCAGCCTAATTATGCCCCTTTTATGCTCCTTGACTGATCAACTTCCTTCAGTGCTGTTAACCAAGATCTTCCTGAAAACTTGCATGATTTTAATTTCTCGATTCTCTCCTTTCCTGGTCACTCTTCACTTATGTAAAAGAATTAGTCTTCCAAAGAACAGGAAGTGCTCCTTTTCCTTCCATCCTCCAATTCCAATTCCTTGCTTTTGTTTTTTCAGGAAATTTTTCTACAGAAAATGTGATGCACAAGAGCAATTCACAGTCAATCAGCCTTTCACTGCTTATTGTTTCAGCACAACTTTCTTACCTGACAAATGAAAGTCACTCCCATTACATCATCCCTTGGTAACAATCCCAGCAGGGGCTCTGAAGAACTGCTAATACAATGCCAGGACAGCATCTCGCTTTTAAGTGCCATTTTTGTCTTTGATATCACTGTGGCTCTTCAGAGCCAAAATTTGTTTGCACTTGTTTAAGGTGTAGTTTTTTTGCAAATTGCAGAGTTAAAGGTCTTGTCTAGATAGTTATATACTGCTTTTCAATTAGAAAAATGTTTTCTCCCTAGTTTGACATCCACTGATAAGTACTAACTCACTTATATTCATTCATTTACTTTTTCATGGCTTTTGCCCTCCCTTTTAAATTTTTTCCACCAGCTACTTCTACTTCATCATCTCTCTACAATCAAGCATAATCCAGTTTCCTTCATTTTCAAGGACCTTAACAACCTTGAAATACCCAGCTATCATATCTTATTTATGATAAAATGTCACCTCATACCTCAGATGGATGCACAACTATTTGTTATATTTTCAAATAAGCTTCATGCTTCCTCTCAGACATGGGAGGAGTTTCGCAGAAATATTTTCAGAGTAGCTAACTGTTACCATATTTCATCTCTTCCCTTAAAATTCTGCACCATGATGCTTATGAAAAATGTTGGTATCCATTTGGTGATGTACTCATTCCTAATGCATATTGATTTAGACAATATTGTCTCAGAGATGTTTTTTATTTATCTACTTTTTATGATTGGTTTTATGCATAAAAAACAAGTTAATCACGACAGAAATTGTCTTTTATCACTGCGTTTGAAATGTTTTCCAGCTTGGATTTTGGTTGCATGAAAGCAAAATTCAGCTGTGCTTTTAGTATAATATGAGAGAGTATTATTCTTTCAGTAGATTGCATTAGATATTTGGTATTTCTGGCTGTGTAACAGCAGAAACTGTCTGAATTTAGAAAGAGCTGAATCTCAGCTCTGCTCACATATGTTTTCACAGCCATTGGTAGTGAATATTTTAGTAATTCCCTGTCTTTATATCTGTAGACAAACACTTTCATTGTCTTAAGAATGAAAATATTTGTGACTGCCAGATTTTTCTTCATTTAGAATAAAAAAATGTTTCTACTTCTTAAGTTAATTGGGGTTGTGATAGAAAAAAATATAATGAGGTAATAAAATGGTGACAACAATAAGTAGACTCACAACTGCCTTCAGACATAAAAACTATAGAGAATGATATATTCAAGATACTGATGAAATGCTGATTTGTGTAATGTGTTTATAATATTGCTATTTTATCCTTCATTATTTAAAAATACAGTCTGACATAACTTGATTTCTTGTAACTGCTGCTACAAGTTGGACATATGTTTCTATTGCACTGCATGATGTAAGAAATGCATTAGGGAAAGAAAAGCAAAGGTGAATAAATACTAAGTACCTAACTTTAATATACATGTGCAGCACGTACATTGCACTCATCAGCAGGCACTGTCAGGCCACGTTGCTGTGCCCAGCACGAGTTCAAGGTCTAATAGGCTGCAGTGATGCATTTGGCAAACAAGCAAAACTCCAAGCACACACAAGAATGTATTGACTGTAGTCCAAGCGATCAAACAGCAGCCAGTGGGCCAGAACACTACACTAAGTGGCCTAACCTAGATCAAAATGAAAATGGAAACAAATTGAAAATCTTCAACGTAAGTCGCTTTTCTCAATTCTTCTGATTGATGCATCTTTCTATTCTCTACTGTCCAACAGGCCAACAGACACATGTGGCTTTGGCAAAGCCTCACCAAATGTGGAAGCATTATGTTCTAAGCAAAAACCACAAAGAAGCAACAAAGAATTTTATCACAGTAGCATCAAGGTTAGAAATAATTGAAACTGGATGTTTCACAGAAAACAGCACTGAATCAATTTTTTTGGAAACTGTCTGCAGAGAAAATACAAAAAGATAGCAGAGAGCAACTTAGCAGGTCACTGGATGAACAGTCAACAGAAATTATATGCAGAATTCCTACTTTGTTTTTCTAAAATGCAATTTTGGTCAAATTTTATGACTTAATACCAAGAGATTCATTTACAATACTGATATCTAGAGGGTAGGCTAGCCTTAGGGATTGAGTACCAGGTGCAAATACTATACAGGAATAAATCTTCCTCTTTAGCAGTGGTTTTTATTGTCACCGTGAGATTAACTTCAACCTGCTTAATATACTTATAAGTGTTCTGGAGATCTATATTCTGAATCCAGTACAGTGCATCACAGCTAGAGCCCCACAATTTAAGTAATTCAATACATTGGATAAAATATTCTCTCTGCAAAAAATATTCTTGTTTTAATTTTTTTTTTTTTCCATAGGCCAAAAGTCTTTGAGCCCCAATCTCTCACTTACTGAGAAAAGAATTTAACTGCTTGTCCACAGACTGAATGAGGATACTTTATATCTTTCTTTTTTCTCTGGGTCAATATGGATCCAAGAATGGTGGAGCCAAGGGCTGGACAGAGTGATGTAACAATGAGCATGGCGTGTAGAATCATAGAATCTGATGCTTTGGAAGAACCCATCAGGATCATTGGAGGCAAATTCTGTCCCTGCACAGGACACATCAAGAGTGACACCATGGGCCTGAGAGACTTGTCCAAACTCTTCTTGAACTCTTTCAGGGTTGGTGCTGTGGCCACTTCCCTGGGGAAGCCATTCTAGTGCTCAGTCACCCTCTGGGTGAAACACTTTTTCCTGATATCCAGCCTAAACCTCCCATGGCTCAGCTTCAGGCCACTTCCTCGAGCTGTGTCAGTGGTCATCAGAGCAAATAGATTATACTTGCCCCTCCACTTCCCCTCATGAGGATGTTGAAGACCACCTGGCAGTTGCTCTCAGTTTCTGTGTTCCTCCTGGGATTATCACAGATAAAACAGATAAGACTAGTAAGTATTTTCAGACAAGATTTGAACAGAAAAAAAAAAAGAACAGCGAATGTTTCAATACCAATAGTTTGTGTGAGAATAAATAAAAGCACAATAAAACCTGTGCTAGGTCTGGAATTACTTCCTAACAAGCACACATATAAATCCTGAAGATACAGAGAACAGAAGTATATATATTCATAAATTTTGTTATTGCTGGTACCACCAACACACAGATACTACAAGGCTGTCATGCCAAATGTACTTCAGTAATTTCAGAGAAGAAAGAATATTGAAAATTAACAACTCTGCATACATGTTGGCATGAAAATGAAGAATACTGATTTCTAATTAAATGAGATTTAAGTATAAGCGTAATAACTGGAAATAGATTACTTAAGAAATGTAAGGGGCACTGCAGTCAGACAGAGAGGCTTCTTATATGTTTTTGATTTGTTACCTATATTGAATGCACATACTTGAGAAAACAGGCATTTCCTGGATGAGTATATGATGTAACAGTGAACAACTGGCACAAAGTGTTAAAATAAATGGGATTACATGAGGCTGGAAGTTGTCACTTGTGGAGTTATGCAGAGCTCCATCTCAGGGCTAGTTCTCTCATTGCCTTCATTTAACAAAATGGATGAAGGACTTGAAGTGTTACTAAGTTTACATATCATAGCAAATTTGGAGAAGCAGTTGACTCTTGAAGGCAGAGAGTCCTGGACAAATTAGAGGTCTGGGCAATCACTATCTGCAAGAACCTTAACAAAGACAAGTGACAGATTCTGTACCTGGGGCAACCCTGGATGTATGAACAGACGGGAATGAGAGGCTGGAGAGCAGTGCTGTGAAAAGGGTCATGGAGGTCCTGGTGGATGGCAAGTGCTGCTTGGTTGTGCTGTTTGGTTGTGCTGCTTCAGAGAGCTGGTTTGAGAACTTAGATGTAAGATAATAAACTGTTGATTCATATATCTGCCTTCTGTCAGGGTGTCTTGAGCCTACCATTAGGCTCAGGGAAGGTTTTATAGAGAGTCTTTGAAATTATGAATGACTGAGGAAGAGGCTGCCTCAGTTGTGGTGCTGCTCTTAATTTCTGCCCTGTGTGAGGTGTGAAGTGGCTCCTCACACTTGTGGGTCCCTTCCAGTTCAGGGTATTCTGTGGTTTATCACATCTGAGAAAGAAATAAAAATTTGTTCCAGAATGGGTGGATGTAGTCTGATGTTACATTTATTAATCATATAATAGTGGCTTGCCTGTTTTATCCAGCTTGTCTTCCCTGCAATGAGAATGATAAACATTTCACAGTAGGAAACCCTTTATTTCATGCTCTCATCAGCTCTCTGGTCTTTGATGCTTATCATAGTTTCCTGTTGAACACTAAGAGACATAATGGGCGTATTCTGCCAGAAAAAGTAGCCTACTGTGGCTTTCTGACCAGAATTCAGATCAAGTATGCAACAATTGGAAATGATATGACAGTCCTGTTCCTGCCAATATATGATCATGTTGTGATTTATTTATTTTGTCGGTGCAGAGGTGGGTATTTTTATTGGTCTTTTATTTCACTTTGCTTTTTTCTGAGAAGAAAGTATGTTCTTCAGGAATTTTCTATGTTTTTAGAAACGCTGATATTTCTCCACTTGGATCATGTCTTTTAAAGTTATCCAAATACTAAAAATGTAAAAAAATACTAAATTTGAACTTTACTCCAGGTTTCAAATGCACACCCTTATATTTAAGAAGCACAGGTGTGTATGCAATAAAACAAAGGATGTTTCTGAATCATTGTTCTAATCCTTTCATTTCCTCCATTATAACCTTTTGTCTTTTTTCCCAACTCTTGGGTTTACTGGCATTGATCTGTTTGTGCCAAGGAAGCTGTGCTGATTTATACTGGCTAAGAAATTAAACCTCTGTTTTCCAGTAACTCTGTTCTGTGGGTCAATTTTTTTCCATTTTATTTTTCTTTTTTACCCCTTTAGTTAATATTTCTGAATTCATTTTCTCCTTTTTTTGAATGAACTTTTTTTATACTGCAAATACTGGACATTGTATTATTACTAATTGCAGTGTTAGTTTCATGTTATATTCCTTCATGAAAAGACAAGGGGTATACTACATAGCAAGAGGCTTCCAAGCAAGCTGTCAGGGCTTGGGTGCGTTTCTCTTCTCTGCATGTCTTGTGGTATTATTATACTGAATTTATTTCTTCAGATTTTTAGATCTTTTGCTCAGTGAAACAAATTTAATAAGCTTTAAAATTTTTCAGGCCTAAATCACCATGACTTTACTCCAATAAAGTACCAGTGTAATACTCTTGGCATCTTTAATATTATTCCAGCATAAATCTCTAACTATTATTTTAGAAAATTAGGTCTTTTATTTTTAGAGACCTTTGTAAAGCAAGAAAACTGAGCTTGTGGAGCTTGTGCCATTTAATTGAATATTCATGAAGAAAATTTAGAGTATGAACATTCAGTGCTAATCTGTAGAGTTTTCATTTGAACTTCAACTTATTTTTAAATTTGTGTTCCTCATTAATATAAAATGGATTGGTATTTCTA
The DNA here is from genome assembly GCA_013401135.1 of Cettia cetti. NCBI lineage: Eukaryota > Metazoa > Chordata > Aves > Passeriformes > Sylviidae > Cettia > Cettia cetti. Next base: position 48,532 of record VZUI01037704.1, on the reverse strand, counting down.
AAACATTGTGGGTAAAAATCCATCACTTGAAGTTCCATCCAGCACCCGCTGAAACAAGTGTGCATCATATGATCTACATTCCAATGTTTTCATAAAAATGAGTTATGATCTTTTGTACTCTGCTTTAAATCTAAATCATCAATTTGACTTATTAAAGTTAAGAATCCTAGGCATAAAATTAAGAATCTTGTTAACTTAGAGTCAACAGAAATGAAAAGTGAAAAGAGATATTTTGTAAAAGACTGTTTCTGACAAAGACTGCATTGTATTTCTCTGTAGGTTTGTTGGAAAATGGTTTAGATCTCTGGAAATAGGTTTAAAAACTGGTAAAATGATAAGAAAGCAGGATAGCAGGATAGCTTCAGCAGGATGGCTGAGTTGGAGACTATCTTATTCCTTAAACACTGCTGGTGATTCTATCCCACTGTTAAAGTATCACTTTAGAAGCTGCATAAACATATTGTTTTCTGCACCTCCTGTGACAATAACACATTGGTACACAGTGAAGTGTGCTGTCTTTCTGTGAAGTGGTTGCCACAAGAGTAATAACTGCGAATCCTGATACTAATCCCATTTTTCAGATTATATCTGACACCTCCATATGGGCAACTAAAAAATGTGTAGGAGGGTTGGGATGCTAGAGAACATGCTCAGTTGTGATTCTAGTTTTGTAACAAAATGCAAAAGAGAAGTAGAACAAAAATTAAAAAAGGGAATATTTTTATTTGCATTTTTATATGGCTGTAACATAAAAGAAAACTACACCCTCAAATTCCTCCTATGTGCCAGCATCCAAACACAATGTAAAGTTTGTATCAAGGCATAGGTTCAGTTTTTATATGCTATATATAAATATATTATCCAGTGGTGTCCTTTAGGTATTACATTTGCTGTTTCTCTCCGTGAGAAAGTTATCCATTTATGAGGGTTTATACTACCATCTAGTGTAATCTTCTTTCTTTCTAATAAAATATTGTCTTACACATAAGCAAATCCCCAAGCCCATGGCTGCTGATACTACTGAGTATACTTTGCTGAAAATACATTTGTCCATGTGTTAGAAAAAGTGATCTTTTCTTGAGGTCAAATATTAGTAAAGTTTATGATTGTAACTTTTCAGCATCAGAGTCATGTTTTATTAATTACAGAAACAAATTTGGATTAAAGGCAAATGGCTGCCCTCCACAATCTTTAATTCAATTAGTGAAGCAATTGCCTGTCTTTACTGAGATAAGAGAGGCTTAATTGGTGCCCCTTCCTTCAGTATTCTGTATTAAAGAGGGTGAGATTAATGTCTGCTGGGAAAGGATGAGAAATAAGAAAGAAAGATGAAGAAACAAGCCATGATTTAAATGCAGGACCTGCTATTTGATGCTTGAATTAAGCAGCTTTCACGCATACTTTGCTGTTTTAATTTTCAGATGGCAAAGAAAAGGAGACCAGTTTACCTAAGATACTTCTGCATTCCAGTGGGACAGTTCAGATTCTGCCTGTGAGAGTAGGTAATATGCTGTTACTGAAAGAAGATGCAAGAAAGATTATGTAAGGAATGTATAACATATGTAAGGAGGGTTCGGGGAACCAGGATTTTATCTTCCTAATTGATGCACAGTCAGACTGGACTACTCTGGTCACATGAGGAATTAAAATGAATCAGTGGGATGTATTCTGAAGTAAGATGCACATAGAGGGATGGGCTAAATTTACTTGTTGACCTATTCATTGCCTCATCTAAATCTAATGTAGTAGGAATCATAATGACATGCAATCCAAAGTCTAGTTAAGCATTTCTTCAGCTTGAAAAAGAAACTGTGGCCATTACCACATAGAGATTAGATTAATTGGATAATTAGATTAATTTAGATACTCTAAAATCTAAAAGATTGTGGAAAAGAAGGAAAAAAAGGAAAGAAAGAAGAAAAAAAACCAAAACACACCACACAATTAAAAAAACACCCCAGCTTATTAGCACAAATCACTAGTCTTCTCCAAAGTAGAGGGATAATATCTTCCATCCTAAACTTCAAATATCTGACCCTTGCCATCCCTTTAGGGCTATTATGTCACCAAATCTTCTATTGATACAGTAATTTTAGAATCTAATAATGACAATTATTTTTTGACAAAAACCATCTGTTTCCTGTCTGGAGGGGGTATCTGATCATCCTCAGCATTATCTACCTTCCCAATGTTAATGTTCATCATTACAGGTTTTTACAAAGCCTGGCTGGCTGATGAATGTGTTTGCTTGCTCTCTGCTAGCTGTTTCACTGATTTGTGAAAACCTGCTAAGAAAATACAGAACCTGTGTCCAGCAATTAGGCAGCTCATCATCTTTCTAATTAATTTCAAGGCATAATCTGGTATTTCACTGTTGAAGTGTTTTTATTCAAATTATTTTTCAGCAGAGAGCGCACATGTTTGTAACAGTCATATTTTCAAATTTTTATATTTTACCTTTAAACTTAGCATCGGACTTAGTAGTTGCTGTATGGCAGGGAACTGGAAGACATAAATGCTATGCTGAAACTATACCAGAAAAAATCATATTTTAGTGTGCAATTCAGAGTTTTCCACAATTTCAGTTTCATTTCCTGCATTTCAAACTGAGGCAAGTTCACAGTACTGTAAGAGTGGCATCTGGAAACTGAAGGGCAAAGACTTACTGAAAAAGTTTATTAATCTCCTGTGGTATTGATCTAAAACACAGATTGCATCTCCTATATGACATTCTATATACTGACAGTATACAGAAATGTTTGTAAACTGATATTTCTAAGTGCCAAAACAACGGCACAGCAATTTTAAAGTAGCCATGAGTATAAATACAGGGTGTTTACACTATATGTTACGGTAGATAATAATAAAGATAATCTGATATAGAATATTTCAAGTCATTGCAAAGATAATTGAATTTGTACATTCCTTCATTTGAAGATTTTCAACAGAATGAGTATGTATTGCACAATTTCTTCCATTTTAAAAAATGTTCAGAAGAGTAATTTAATGTGAACAAGGTGGATGTTCTGTCTTTAAAAAGGATTAATTCTAACCCTTTAATTATTGGAGATTATCTTTCTTTTAGAAGAACTAATTAATGCACAGGATTTTCTTTCCAGTAAAATTTTAATTGGAAATGCTCTGAAATGAATGAAAATCACCCCTTACAACCTTTGTATAATATTGGCTGTGATTTTTATGCTCCCAATGCAGTTTTACAATCATTCTTTACACTTCTATTTTACTTTTTTCTTCATTTTACCTCTTAATAACACCTTTTATAAAATGTCTCTTTTAATAGATTCATTTGCTGTAGTTATTCTAGTGTTCAGTATGTGACCTCTTTGTTTGTTACTGTAACTACCTGAGGGCTCCTTACTAAATCAGATCTCTTCAAAGTGGTTCTGAACTTGCATGGTTATGGTTGCTATTGAGAATTCACACACAAGAATGTGATTTCTATAGGAACTGATGGCATTTTGGTCTAGTTCAGCATCACAGCTAAAAGCATAAAACTTGAACTAGTCCGGGTGATTTAGGTTTTGTTCTCTGAACCATTGATTTCTAGCTTTGTAGTATCATATGGCTTTATTTTCCTGGGGTTTTATACCGAGCTGTTCAAACTAAAGATGACGTTTCCATGTGATATGAGGTGATATGTGCAAATATAAACTTTTTGAGAATAATTATTATCATATTAAAAATGGAAAATATTTTAAAAAAAAAGTCATGCAAACATCTGTAGTCCTCTTACTATAATTTCAAGTAAATCCCAGGCTTATTAAATTTACTATAAGCAAAAGAAGTAGTCATATAGTTTACAGAGGTGTTTCAGGCGCTGCTGAAGTCAATAGCTTGTGACACAGGAACAACAGGGCACACTAAAATTAAAAAGTAAAATTCAAAGCTTCAAAAAGAAACATTTTTCACTCAAAATGAGAGTTTGTTTTGTTACATCTTCCCAAGAAACTACAAAAGACAGGATCATTATTAGATTGGATTGGATGTTTGTACAGATATAAATGACATCCAGTTACCAGAATTAATCTCAATGAATGTTCTAGAATATGGCTAGATGTAGTCATAACTAGCAGCTATCGTTTGTGGTGTTCTGCTGAAGGATATGGTCTTGGTCCACATCCTTGGATATATGGGAATGCACAAGATAGATCCATGATAGCTCTTCAGTCCTTGGGAAATTCTAAGAATCATTTATATTTGAAAATCACACTGCAGAAATAAAGGGCAGCTAAAACTCAGTGCTTTGATATTAATAGAAAACAGACTTTTTCACTCTATCTATGGGTAGATTTCATCAGGAAATTTCAGGAAAAAGAAATTATTTTTTTTTTAGTACCCTTGTCAAAAAGCATTTTTTCTTATGAAAAGTAATGCCAGTTTATGAACTTCTCTGAAATATGGCTTTGGGAAACTGCATGGTTGCATGACATTTCATCAGGCAGGACCTTGGAAGGACAACACTGTGAAGCGTATGACTTCAAGAAAGCACTGCTGCACATGTGGAGCACATCTTGTGGTCCCCCAGAGCTTCCGACTTTCAACTCTAGATTCATCACTAGTCTGCTTTGTCACTTGATGCATTTTAGCTGCCCTGTCCTGATATTCACAGGAGAAAGAGGTTTAATAAAAGTGTATGATTACTGTATTATTGTAGCCCTCTTTTATTCTGATTAAATATTTGAGACAATTTTTCTCTGAAATCTCCTGTTTTGGTTTTCTGGGTTATTTATCCTCTTTCTGTTTTTCAATGAATGCATGCACTAGTATATCTTAGTCTTATACTAGTCTAAATAACAGTAATGTCTTTTCTTGCTCTGTTAATAGACAATATCTGCATACAAGGGATTCACTTGCAAGTACTCAAAACTCTTAAGTCCAGGAAAAACACAAATAGTTTGTGTTTTAGGATGTATTTTTAATTTGCAGGGTCATTAAGCAGATAAAACCCATCTAAAAATAGGAAGCTCTCTAAACATTGGCTGCTGTGGTGAAGAACTATAGATTATATACACTATATATGATGTTACCAAATATTGGACAGGTTTTCTCAGTCAAAACAAATTTGTTTAGTAATGTGCTCACTAGTTCTCTTGATTCTTGGATTCTAATAGAAACTTGTGTGAAGAAAGGTGTTGCTAAGGCATATGGGATCAAATTGATAGCAAAGACATAAGACAGGATTTATCAGAAAGATATTGTCAATTTTATATACCAAGACACTGAAAGAGACCAAAAAAAAAGAGGTATGCTTTATATAAATCAGCCAAATGCTAAATCCAGGATGTGTGGAAGCTATAGTAGAGCAGTGACTGACCTGCTTTTGGGAGTCTGCATGCTTGGATGTTAGAAGCATGGAAACTGAATACAGACACAGAGAAAAGGCATATGTTCATTGCTGAGATCCTACAGAGCATGCATTAAACTGTACACAGTAATAATAAAGGCATCTCTTTGAATCACTTAAAAAATTTAAACAAATCCAGATGACCTAGTAAGAGAATTAAGAGCTAATTACATTAAAGCAGTGAAGATCATTTGCCTGTATGTTGGTAGCTTCACTTTATTGTCTCAACTTGAGGAAGCAAATCATAATAAGGAAGGATAAAGCATAGTTAACCTAATTCTGATTACAGAATCCTTTTTTTCAGCATCAGATAAAAGTTTTTCAGCATTTCCACAATAATCTTTATCTTAAGAACTTTTGCATTATCTTAAGAACATTTTTTGCATTATGAATTATCTGAAACTGGAATTAAGCATTGAGATTTGTCATATGTAGGATGGATATCTTTGACCTATTTAAACAATGACAAAAGTACTTCTCTGGAAAACTTTAAGCTGAAAATTCCAAAATGGTAACAGCAGCAATTGGACAGGCACCAGAATTTAAATAAAAGATATACACTCCTAAGTGAAATATAACAAAGATAACCTTATGGTCAATTTAATTACTTTTTTCTTTTTTTTAAATGTAAGACTAGATTTAACTTTTAATCAGAATTAACCAGTATAAATAGAGTTTTCTGGTTATGCTAAAAATTTGATTTGTGTGATTTGAGTATTTACTGCCTCTGCAACGTCCAAGTCTACTATGACAACATTAAACAATGGCAGTCAGATATCATTTGGAGAAGCCAGTGTCATTCCAGTGCTAATATGTTTAGTTTTGTAGATGCCTATCTGCAAGTGCACGTCTGCTTCTACATGTCAATGTCTACATGCCATTACTTCTGTCCAAAAGCAACAGAGGTGGAATTCTGACTCCAAAATATCACTTATGTTTTGTCTGCCTGGCACAATGCAGAACTGTGTCACACCTAGCACATTTAAAAGTGTAATTAAAAAAAAAAATTAAAAATATAAATCCAAACAACAAAAAACACCAAAAAAACCCCACTCACAAAAAACCCCAGGTCCGCAGCCACACTGCTAAAAGAGATTGATCTTACAGATAGTAATTGATTTTTACATTCTAGCCAGTTTATGTAGCTCTGTCTTCATATAAGCTTATATGACACTTCATTATATCACTGCACTTAATATTTTGTTGCACTTAAGTATATATCCTTCCAAAGAAGATACTCAATGTGAAATATATAATGTGTATATCATGTAATTTATTTAATACCCTCCAATGTAAAAAAAAATGTGCTTAGAAATTTAAAAAACAATTCTATAAATATAGTTAATTTTCATGCAACTGCATGAAAGCTTTCCTAATATTCAGTAGATTTCAAACTGGTGTTTGTACTACTTGTGCAATATCATATAAACATATAAGCCTGCTTATTGATGGTCTTCAGTAAAAATAATGTCTTTCAAATATTTTTGGACTTAGAACTTTATAGGAACTGAAGCCTATAAAGACTACCAGATCTGTAAGTTGCATTATATAATCAATTTTTTTATACACAGAATGTTTTATTGGACGGAAATTGAACAAAAAAATTGATACAAATTGAAGGTATATTCACTACGGTTTTGTGTGAAGTAAAATTTCATTTTTTTCCATGCACAACTAGCCAGAAACTTCTCATCTATTTTTGTTTCACTGCTACTCACTGAAAGTGAAATCTGTATTCCATACAAAAGGAAAGTTATACTTCTTTAATTGAGCAGAAAAAAATCAAAAGAAGAATGAAGTGGAGTTTCAGAAACTGAAGATACATTTCACTTTTACATGTTTGAATGGACATAAGAATAATTTTATGATTTCTTCATGCTTTAGACAATGTTTTGCTTTGAAATGCAACCTACTTATTCTTGTTAATTCAAATGATAACATTACAAATCTGATGAGAAAATCAATAGAAAAGCATTAAAGTAATACAGTTTGTAAAATATTGTCAATATCAATTTCTTTCTCTGAATTGAAAAAGTGAAAATGTTTATATATGCACCTCAGTTATTGATGTACTATGCAAATATCATCCTTTCCACACAGTCATGCTCTGCTCATGTGTTCTGTATTGCTACCCTGCTTGGATACATTGTCTCTTAAATCAGATTTCCTGTACACATATGTTTATGCTTTTCCTACTTGCTCATGATTATTGTTTTTCTGATTAGTGTCCAGATGCACTAACTTCTCTCCAAAACAATCCCAGTACTAATTCACTGTGAACAATGTGAAGATCAAATATAGCAATGAACATTTCATTTCAAAATATAGGTGAACAGTTCTAGGATTGTTCAGTACTTTCTCTTTCTGAGTAAGACAACACTTATGGGAGCCAAGATTCTCTGTGAGACTGCCTGGCAACACTCAGCTCCTATTCCAGCAAACCAAAACAGAATGCAATGAGTGGTGTGTCCCATCATATTTTATTTAATTTTTCTTTATGATTATGAAGACTAAATGGAAAAATAGGATAGGTAGCTTTCATTTTTCTTTTTAGTTTTATATTTCAGGATTTTTCATTTAATTTTATCAGATAAGAAAAAGATGCATTGTTATTTTTATTTTTAATAGTTTATAATAAACGTATCTTGATAAAATACTTAAGTGTTTTAATATTTAAAGTCATTACAATCTGTGTTCTTTCTAATTTTAATAAACAGAAGAGGAATTGTGGGAAATTGTGGTTTCTGACACCCAGCATATTACACTAGCACACCAGAAGTAATTATCTGAAACTCTTGAATAGAAACTAAACCACAAGGCAAATAAGTTATAATAACAGAATTTTCACAATTGTCACTTTTAGCCATACACATAAGTTGTTTCTTATCAAGCACACATTAATAAATATTTAAAAATAAAATCAATGATTTTGTTCTCAATGATGTAAAATAATAAATTTTTGCTCATACAGAATAAACTCTGTGCCATTTATACTATTTTCTTTTGTTTTCTTGTGAATAATCCCAGCCATGCATACTGTGTTTATACAGTCTATATGTATCTATATAGAAGCATCACTTTAGTTACATTCTGGGTGTAAATATTCAGCTTTTTAAAAAGCAATCTGTTAAAAAATAAGAAGAGAAAAACCATATCCTATTGAAGTTGTATAGGACAATCTATGAGGATAACAGGGGTTTCAATTAAATTAAAAAAAAAAAAAAAAAGCATAAAGAAAGCTTTCAGAACAGGCTAGTTATAACTTAATTCCAGTGGGGCTAAGAGCAGCATGAATTGCAGAAGAAAAGGAAAACAAAGCTAACTAATCATAGCACCTTTTCTTTTCCTGGCTGGGTAGGGTAGCCACAGAAAGTATAGGTGATCTTAGATGACCAAATATATTTTATTTGTTTACTTGGCCAATCTGTCAGGGAAAAAAAAAAAAAAAAAAGAGAAAGCAGTGGCATAGTGGCCATTAATAATCCCCTAAAAAGTTCATCTTTAGTTTTCCAGTGACACAGGTAAAAAGACAGTGTCACTTTCCCTCCTCACCTTATGCTTCTGTGACTGAGTTAACCTTCCCATCCCCACCTCCGCCTTTCTCTGCTCTGTGATTTAAGAATTGAGTGTCAGCCTTAATTCTGAATTTCCTGACTTTTATGGTTTAAGTCAGTTTCTTAATGTTATCTAAACATACTTTCTTGGTATTTAATATAAAGAAGCTTTGGTTCTAAAATAGAAAGACTTTGATCTGATACACTAGAGGGGGGCTGCTGGGGGAATGTGGTGTGATTTCCATTATTTCCCAGCTCTTTCCCACTGTGCTACTTTAGATATAATTTTCCTTTCATTTCCCTTTAACCAGCTTCCAAAGATTCACTGTGAGGACCACAAAGAACCCTGTCACATGAAGGATAGAACTTACTTTGCCAGACTGCCTTCAGTGATATTTGCTTTTTGGTTCTTTATATATAAGTGAAAAGTGGAAAAAAAGTGAAAAGAGTGGAAAAAAAGTGAAAAGAGTGGATCTTCATGATTAATGTACAAACATTACATTTAACCATTTTTTACACTCTCTTCCTCAATGCAGAGTTAAGTATGAGGATCTCTGCTACGAGAGAGTCAAGTTTTGGTTTAAAGATTCTTTCACTGACAATAGAATGATGTATGTGTCAACAGAGATGTCTTGACTAGCAGATATCAGATCTGTCATGTCCATATGTTAATCTTAAATGATGTCTAGCTCAAGTTTGGAAATTACAGAGCAACTTCTAGTAGGCTAACAGGCACTACCTGTTCAGAAGAGATGATTAGTGTGGATGCAGCACAGAGCAAATGGGGTCACACTTCTGCTGGGGTTGGGATGTTTCTGTTGATAGTACAAGTAGCAGATCCAAAATCATTTATGGTACCTCCGCCCCATGCGACCAAAAAGCCTGAGGTGTTAACAAATAAAGCTGGAGAATATGTAACAAAATGTTCCAGGTGAGAAAATGCAAAACAAGGAGGGTTCCATACAGAATAGCTTCTAAAATCACAAAATTTATTGTAAAGTAAGGACAAACCTAAATACTGGGTTTTTAGCTTCCTTTGATGAAAGGAGCTTTTTGAACTCCATGGAAACATTGAAAAAGATAATTAGCAGCCTTGGTGATTGAGTGACATGAGCAGGATTAAAAAAATGATCATTTATTTACATGTCAAAATGTCCTTCACAACCCGTTGGTATGAGAACATACTGCCTTTCTTTAGGAAATGAGAAAGTGCTAAGAAAATGTATATGTTCACTGAACACTGGATGAATATACGACCTCAGAGATGCTACCCTGAATTTACAGCATTGAGAAAACATAACCCAGTCCACTGTGTACTGCTCTTGTTCTGCTGCCATAGATGGAAGAATGACACCACAAAGGACTCAAAACCACTTTGACATACATTCATAATCATCAGCAAACAGGTCATGACTACCACTCACAAAATTTACAAAACCTATCAAAACTAGGGAGAAAGGATATATGAGAGGTAAGAGTAAACCTTAACAAAAAATATTTGGTTAGGGCCATGAAAAGAATGAGAATAATCTTCTGTGGAAGGAGAGCAGTGATGCAATGTTCATAACAGCAAGCAATCTTATGAGGTGCTATGAGAAAGAAAAAGTAAACACTGCATTTGGTTTGCCAGACAGGAGTGGGTTGCAGGAATACAGATGGCAATATGCCTGATTTTAAGGGCTCATCGACTACTAGCTGCCTTCATAAAAGGCTGATATCAATATCAAATAGAAACAGAAAATGATATTTTATTCAATGAAAACTAAGTGTTCTTGCAAACTCACAATGAATGAGTCCTGAAGCAATATCTGGGTTGATTAAACAATGAAAAACAATCGCCACTCAGTTGATTAGCAAAGGCTCAGAAAATGAATTATTAGTTATAAATAGAGTTGATAGCAGTGATAAAACTGTCGAACTAGGCAAAACACAACAGGGACATGGGGACAAATCTTTGGTGTTTGCTGAAAGCATTTTTTGAAATACCTAAATACCTAAACCCACTTATAGAATTCTAGATGTCTTTCTGCAAGGGAGATGCTAAACACTGCTGTAAATCTAGCCCATGAGGACAACATGAGGATAGTTGCTTTAGTCAGTAATATTAGCTTTGTGCGTAGGGAGCAAAACACTTGAATTACATTACACAGTTACATCATGGAAAAATTCTAAGGGAAGCAATTGCATACAGAGAAAAATTTTTCTAACTGAAATGTTTCAGGAAATGGTAAAATTGTTATGCCACTCTCAAAGACAAATTGCAAGTTTTAATAAAAAGAATAATCAGAATACTTGTTCCTTATTCCGCCTAAACATTCACTATGTTTTACAAAATTACTCTTGAACTGTTCCAGTCTTGCATTTAGCATAGTTATACCTTCACTGCAATAAAGTGAAGTTGGATAAAAATACAAAGTTCAATATGTTATGTACAAAGAACCCAAAAACTACTGTTGGATTTTTGCAGTGTACGTGTTCATGCATATTTACGTCCCTGAGGTACTACCTTATATTCCTGCTTGACTTTTTACTGTGTAAGAGTTCCCTCTACTGGCTGAGCTACTGGCCTTGATTTCCATTCCATCTTGCTGATTCAAAAGATTCAAAAGATTTCAGAATCCAAGTCTGAGAATTTTTCTTGCAGTTTCTCTGAAACTCTATAACAGTTACATTGAATTCATTTGAAACAGAGGAGTCTTTAAAAAAAAACAAAAAACACATGCATCCCACCAGTATAGACTAAAAATGCTTAGAGCCACTACAGTGGTGACAGACAGTCGCCAACCAAAGCTGATTGATCAAAAGAAAATTCATTAAGTAAATGAATATAGAGGTAATTGAAATACAAGGAACAATTTAAAAAGCAGGATTCAGTGTATTGACTTAATTTTTCAGTCCTTAAAATGGTCAAGTTACAAGACTTACATTGTATAATACATTATAGAGATAGCACTTTCTTCAAGCTGCTCCAAAGGCTATTCTCGTTAGTCTTTATCCTAGGATCTTGCACAGCTGTGCACCGGGTGAAAGGAACTCAAATGAAGATATTAGTTTGTGAAGACTGATTCATCTCTACTCTTCTTTCATGGTCCATTGATGAAATTCCAGGATATCCTTACTTAGTAAAATTGGTTATTTGATCTTTATCCACACTGGGCACAATAGTCCTACAGATGACTATCAGAAATTCCTGAATCCTCTACAAGAAGTGTATACCCATTTTTGTCTTGACTTTGAGGAAGCTGAGCAAATCCATCATGCTGTTTTTACCTGAGAGTAAAGAAATCTTTCTTGACCGCTTAGCTAAGGCAATTGGACTCCTAAGTTCTTTAAAATCTATAATCCACCAATGAAAGGCAATGCATTAATAAGGGGGAAAATGGGAGAAGACCAGTTTAAATATTAGAGAGAAAACAATAAAACAAACTGTCATGCCCCTCTCACTGGTAAACTGGAGACAGGAATTTTGAAAGGAAGGTTTCTCTCTCCTCTTGTTCAAGTTTTGTGATCAATAGAACCCTCAAATATTCCAAAAGTGAAAACAAATCAAGACATGAACACTACAGGATGTTTAATAAGATCATCAGTACTACAGGATATTGATACAAATGTGCCATTTAAAGAGGAATAGGTATAATATTTTAGAGGAAAAGATATTATTATATTACTGTTTTATCCCTGTGCTTGGATATCAGGAATTTATTTTTCACCGAAGAGTAGTAATGGTGGCCCATAGGGTCAAGATTTCACTGAGCTGTAATTTTTTTTTACCATAATTTCATTAGAAAACTCAAAATCCCAAAAAAACCCCAAAAAAGTGGTCTCAAAGAAAAATTTGAGCTCAGAAATGCAGTATTCTGAGACAGTCCTTAATAAAGAAGGAGCTACAGAGTTTATTTTGTAATCTGACCAATTTCCTTCAATGGAATCTGTGAGTCTATTCAAAATGCACAGATGTACTATTTTATTTATATATACTAATTGCATTGTAAAAGTCTGTGGCACAAATTCTACTTTACAATGCACCACTAGTCATACTTTTCAGAGAGAGAACCTATAGAACAGAAACACCAGTTCATACTATCTATAGTATCTCTAGGTCAAGATATCACCTTAGCATAACATGAGTGTGCTTTGACTCGTGTCTTTCTATTGCATCACTCTCATAGCTTAGTTTGAAACTGAAATTTCTACATTAAATATAGTGTGCCTTCTGGTTACAGATTAGTCTATAAAAATAAGACAGCTAGAACAAGGGCATCACTGTGCAATTTCTCCCAACTTCCAGAGGACATCAGTTTAAATCTGCTTTATTATTGTTTCAAAGTAAAGGAATTAAAGTTTGACTAAAATATTCCTTTCTTTCTTGAAAGACAACTAGGTCAGGGCATACTGTTAAAAATACTCAGACTGAATTTCAGAAGTGAGACAAAACATGAACTTAAAAGAGTTTCTCACTGGCTGAGGTTAAATTATTTTATACTGCTTCACTTTTATAAGCATAGTTTTACAGTAGAAGAGTTTCACCTATTTTGCTTAAGTTGAACAGTACATAAGATATAACACATTCTGTTATGATGATTACAATATGCTTAAAACCTGCAACTTCCCCATCTTCTAACAAATATATTTTTGTTTCATTATTAGTATTTATTATCAATCTCTTTTGTAGTGCCTAAAATCCAACTGAACCTGGAGTCTAATTGTGCCAGTTTAATACAAACCTGTAATAGCAATGGCATATTACAGAACAGTCAGTGTATGACCTAGAATTCTAAATACAAATAATTAATTCAAAAAATGACATAAGTATTATTCCTACATTACAGGAGGGGAGCACACAATGCAAGAGAGATGAAGTGGAATGTGAGAATAGTTCTGAAGTGAGAAAGAAAACTCATTTGCACATCCTACCAATTGAACCAAAGTCTCTAGGCAAAAATTAAACACTGACAAAACACAGCTGACACAAATCATCAAGCTCTTTTGCACAGTTTAGAAAAAACATTAGAAGCCAACACAGGAGCTGAAGTTGGAGTTTTCCGGACACAGCCCATTAGACCTGTTGCTTTCTTAAATATAAACTTTTATGGTAAAGGGCTTTTAGCTGCATACCCAGATATTTGTTCTGTTTTGACATCACGAGTTATAAACACCAGTAGTCTCTGGCTACAGCTGAAATACTCTAGAAGATACAAACATACTTCAAAAAATTCCATACAGTAAAGTCAGGAGACCTGGCCCATCATACATGTACATGTACATGGCCAAAAATTACCAGACTTTCTGAGGATGACCTGATCCAGCATCCCTGGGACTGTGCCCAGGGTACCATGTGCATTGTGGTTTGGAGAATATGTTCCTGGTGATCCTGAGGCAGGAATAGTAGTGGGTACATATTTGGAGGACTTTTGTGGTTCCTAACAGACCATTTAGACAGACTAAAAAGCAAGCCCTGGGAGCTGTAATATGAAAGCCTGCTGTGAGCTGGAAAATATTTCTTGTCCTTGGCTTTTCGGGTTTTTTTCCAATGGTTATGTGATTCATATTGAAGAGTAATTAATGTTGATTGGGTGATGGGTAAAATGGGAAGTCAAATTAGGTAAGATAAGAGAGTTGGCAATGATCAAAAGTTAAAAGAAGAGAATATTGCCGAACTTTCTTAATATTATTCAACTATCTGCAATGTAATGAATACTTTTCATTCATCAATTAGTGAGGGAAAAGCAAGAATCAAATAAACAATTCACAGACATTACTTAGCTATATCTAGAGCAGAAAAGAATTCTTATGTTGAGGAAACATATTGCCACTGGATACATTTTTATAAAAGAAATAGAGTACACAGTGCAAATAATTAGACAACTGTCCTCTGGAAGAGGCCTGCACTCAACAAATATAAGAACGTGCCATCTTCATTGTCTAAGTAAACTTAGGCAAATGCTCACAAAAAACAAAATAAAAGATATTTATGAGTAATTAAACAGAAGATGGAGTAAGTAATCTAAAACAGATGTTACTTTGAACAAATGTATTTTATGAGTCTTCTCACTAGATTAATTAATCTGAGAGAATCAGTGTTTTTGTACTGGTGATGCTAACCAAAGTAAGCAGACACAAAATGGAAGCCCATTTTCTCTCTTGTTGACAGCAGAATCTGTCTCCTTGTCAGATTTTGTTTACCTCTGTATTGACATCTCCAGCAATTATCCATCAGTGTCACAGGAACATTTCTTGACCCATTGCAATCATTATCCTTATCCTTATAACTCACTTTTTTTTTTTTTTTTTTTTTTTTTTTTGTGTGTGTGTGTGTGTTTGATACATTTCAACCTTTTTTTAAAGTAGATTTTTAAAAAATCCTTTACTGGGGCAAATTTTGATTAAAAATATAAAGGGAGGAATCTGCTATAGAAACATGCATTTATGCACAGTTTATAAATCTTTCAACAACAGAACTCTCTAGCAGATATGTAAATGTTCAAATGCATGCTGTAAAAATACGGATGTGTTTAAGTTTCTTACACTCACTTTTTTAAAATAGCTTTCATGGTTTTTGTCATCCATATGACTGGATTTAAACATGTATTTGTTCATTATTCAGGCTTAAGGTCATCGAATTGATACTCCTTTAAGTGAACATAATTAGAGGAAAGGAACTGAAAATTGTAAGTCATCAATGAATTTTTAGTTATTTGTAATGTAAATGCAGTTTTCTCTGTCTTCAGTTACTGAACAAAAAACATATTCTTTGCAGACCATCCATCCTTAAGTGAAAGACTCTTTTTATAAGTGAAAATATTTTCTAACTAATTTTTACTCTTTTTAAAAAACAATAAATGATAAACTTTTCAGTGTAAACCCACAGAAAAATAATGTGGTTTTTTTTAAACTGAACTACAAGAAAGAAAGTAAACCTGCGAATATTATTTAGAACATACTCTTATTGAGAACTTACTACTAGTGAACTACTTATTGAGAACTTACTACTACTACTTACTAGTCCTTCATTCTACTGCTGAGAAACCATCTAAGCTCTCAGGAAAAACTGAATATCAGAAAAAAGGCCTCCAAACTGATTAGTCACAAACATTCTGAAAATTCCATTGGATTTATTTTCCATATTATGGTACCATCTTGCAATTATATAGATTGTTAATCTAAATTTATCTTGGTTCTTAAACTCAGTTTCTTACATAAGACATAGACATTAGTACCCTAATATCCCATGTTTAGCTTTATATATTAAACCAGTACAATTCTTCCAGCTTCTCTCCATTTTGTGTTTATCTAGTTTATAAATAGCAGCTTACAGCAGGTAGTACTAGGCTTAAGCTGCACTAATGTTAAATAGAAAAGCTCAACTGCTTTCTATGTTTCAATAATTAGAAACACCATTTTTATTCACAGCTAGCTCGATGTCTAATATATGGCAATCACTTCCCTGCAGGGCTGCTCTCAAGTCAATTATTTGCCAGCTATTTGCCAGTTTTAAACTGGGTCCAGCTTTTTTTTTTTTTTTTTTTTTTTAATAAGTGTAGGACATTATATATTTAAATTGATCTTGTTGATAGCTTATTTCTCCAGTTTCTCGAGATCATGCTGGAGTCTAATCTTGGATTTCACTTGCCCTGCATTTCTTTTGAGTTTGGTGTCCTGCAGAATTTCCTGATACTCACCTGTTATTACCTCATCCATTTCCTTAATTAAAATATTGACCAAATCTGTATGACAAGTACATTCCATGCAGAACAAGAGCACTACTCGAGGTTGGAAAGCACCTCTGGGGGCCATCTGATCTGACTCTCCTGCTCAAGTAGGATCATCTAGAGCAGGTTGATTGGGCTGATAATGGTATCAGTCATTATCTTGTGAGGCAAGGCAGCCTGGCTGACAATTCAGTTGCTGTGTTGGTGTGGTCCTCCCATTTGGGCATGGAAACATTGCTCTGTCTCACAGCATTGTGGTAAGCTGGGGGAAAAAGCCTAAACTCTTCATCAAAACCAGAAGGTTTAGGAGAGATATACCTTTGTACCAGACAGGTTGTCTGTGACACCAAATTCCTTTGGAATAAAATTTCATATTTATCCTGATCTCTGAAGTGCCTGGTGTACCTTGTGTGGCATATAAATATCACAAAGATCATGTTGTCCTAGTGCATCTTATCCTAAAGCTAAGTGCTGAATCTTTTGAATGGCTCATAGATGAGGTCTAAATGTAACCTAATGCAAATTTGCCAATAAGCTGAAATGTTTCTGAATGGTTTGGCATGGAATCTAAATGTATATTAAATTTGCTTTGATAATCACAATGAAAGCATACTATCTTCCCCTGATTTTCTTTCAAACTCAGAATTGCTTTCTCCAAATTCAGTAGCAACATTAAAGTATTTTAAGCCAGATAAGCTGAACAGTTTTTCAGGCCTTTAGTGAGTGTTTTAAAAATTAAAAATTGAGTCAGAGAAACATTGTTTTATCATAAGTCACCAATGAAAAATAGCATAATAATGTTCTACAAAAATCTGTCCTGAAGCAATCTAAACTGGCTGCTGCTAAGCCTCAGGCTGCAGCTGATAGTGTGTTGCATAAATGCATTTGTGTGTTCACAGGTTTTCCCCCAAGGGGAAAGAAAGGAATTCACCCTGCAGTTCTGCCTAAACATTAATTTCAGCAACTGTGATATATTTTTTGGCAGGAAAATGTGAAATGGAAAAGGACAGATTGTTTACTAAAAGAAAGCAAACAGAAACAAGATACATTTATCCTGGGCTGAAAATGACAGAGATTTGCTGATATACAAGCCCCTTGCTTTGTAAAAGTTCAAGGTAGCTCATAGTATCATATCCTAATGAAGTGAACTGTGCAAATAAAAAGCCAGTTCAGTGGTAACCACAGGGCATGATCTGGAAAGGTTAGACTTGACTTGAGGGTACTGCCTAATTATTAGGGAAACAGATATCTTTCTCTACAGAAGGTCTAAATAACTTTTCCTCCCAAATCAACCACTTGTCCCACATGCACAAATGTATTTTGTGGATTTACTGTTTTTTTAAGACTAAGTAAATCCTGCAAGTGCATTATGGATATTTTCCTGGACCGTGTGTGATTGTATAAGGGCTGGGAGTCAAGGTGGAAGTCATGATGCACCGGTGTGGTTCTTCATAGGGGGAAATAGCACCTGCTGGATGCTGGGTTTTTCAAACTCTTAATTTCTCTGATAGACTACCAGTCCTACTCAGCATGGCCTAAGAATTTTTTTTTTTTCCTTTGTTGAATGTCAATTCTATTTTGTCCATTTAAATGTAAGCAAAAAGTTGTATCACCCAAGTTCTGTGCTAATCTAGTTTGGATAGTCAACGTGATTTTGACAGCTTTATTCAAGCTTTTGTTCTCCACGACCCATCTCTGGGCAGTGGCAGTCAGTCCCACACGTTGCTGTAAATTATGTATTTATTCTTTAATATCACAGTTGCACTCCCTTGGCAGAAATGCCATGTGATCCAAAGCTTCCCATTTCACAAACAGACCCTTAGAATTAGTTCAGGCTGTCTTTGCCTATGAGTTCACACAAAACAGCAGAATGTCTTTATTCTGTTAATAGGAATACTACCCTTAAATACTTGAGAAGTCTTTTTATCATATCTAATGCATGAAGATCTATCCAACAGGGATATTCATAACTTAGCAGAGAAATTGTTGCCAGAAACTGTCAGCAGAATCCATTACTACCTGAAAATTCCAGAATAATTTGTGTTGGGAAGAATGTCTGGAAAGGATCTGTGCCAAGCTCCAGACCAGAGCAGGTACAATCTTAATTTTCTTTTTTACTGCTTCCTCACAACTTTTAAGGTTGTGTATACACACATGCACATGCATACATGCAAAGAGGATTCTGACTAAAGAATCACATCTGAAAATAATCTTAATTTGAATTTTCCTGGTAGTCTAGTGCACCAAGTAGAACAGATTGTTTGGACTGAACTTAATCCTTTGGTGCGATCATTCTAGATACTGCCTAAGGTGAAATAATGAGATCAGCTGAAAGATTCTGTTTTCTTTACCAGAAGCAACTCTGTTTCTAAATAGGACATTTTTACACCTGTATATAGCTACAAAAAATTTCTAAAATATAAAAATAGAATATGAAAAAAGTTGAGAAAGACACAAGAACCCCAAATAAATGTGCTTGTTTTACAGAAGCTCGGGCAATATGCTGCAGCAAATAACTCAGATTTCTGTATGTACTGAGAAAATTATGGGGAACTGAATAATAAAAGGCATGCATAATCTAGTTACAGCTGACTTAGTCTGCAATGTCAATGATAAAAAGTGTAAAAACAGAGGCAGACTGGCAAGAAATTAGAAACATTCATGACTGCTGATACCCACTACTGTCTTTGAAAGAAATATTAGTATTTTAGCAGTGGGAAAGATATTTTTCAGTCACGCATAAAGAAGAGGTCGTTGGATCCAGGAAGAATGCAACAAGGGTCATGCTGAAAATGTGGAAACCAAATTAATTTGTTTCTCCTCAGGCAAATCGCAGTTCAGGCTGACCAGCTAATTACCCTAACCTTGACCCAAGTTGCAGTCTGACTTCTCAATAACTTACAGGTGATTCACTCTTTTCTGTTACTTGAGCTGCTTCCCCTCCTGAAACCAAGGCGATCCATTTGGATCAAATTATGCATGACAATTTTGGGATGTAAGTTAAGAAATGAATACGAGCCAAGCTAAACCTATTTCCTTCTACCAGCACAGACTGAGGTTTCACAGGTGAAAGGGTTTATTTCCCCTCTTTATTTTTTTTCTTCCTTTAAAGATTATTCTTCGCGTTTTTGTTTACACAGTTGCTGGGAATTGAGAGAAGCTGAGATCTCAGATGTTTATTAGAGAGAAGTGATGACATACAACATCCGCACAAATGGTGACATACGAGATGTGAGTCTGGATGCCAAGCAGGTAGTAATTGGCAGTCTGGGTGAATCAGCAAGTATAAAAAAAGCAGATCTGAGCATTCATCCAGAATGCAAACTGACCCTGAAATGACAAACATTCACTTAAGTATTTTTAAAATAGTTACAGGTGAGAAGCCTGCTTAGTTTCTGCCTACAGCATTAATAAGGTTTACAAAATGAGGTAATTTCACCTGAGGAAAAAATATTAGTGAGAAACCAAGCTGGTCTAGTTAGAACATGTAGGAAAGTTGGGAGAACCCAATCAAATAAAACTACAGATATATCCGTTTTCCAAAGGACTTAGTAATATTTTCAATTTAATGAATTATATATGTAAATTTTGGCAAAAGCAATAACATCAGCAGTGCTTTGACCAATAAATATTTATAAAAAATTTATTTTCTTGAACTGGTGATTAACATAAAAAAAATTAATGAAATTTATGCAAAATCATTTTGCAGAAAATCAGAAAACATTTTGTCTGTATTTTTACAACAGAATATTTGTTCTTAACCTTAAAATATATCATCACTAGATCTTGGTTAACACCAAACTAAATGCACAGTCAAAAAAACCCTTTGGACAAATTCTGGTTTCTTACTATTTCTTGATAGATGATTTGTTTAATATCTAAGAAATTTTTAAATTTTTCCTTTTTTGTGGTACATAGGTGATCGTCATTTTATAACTAGACATTACAAAAGTGAAAACATGATTAAAAAAAGAAATTCTGTGTTTGTCCAGACATCTGCATATAAATATTTTAGATTGCATATAAATATGATGAAAGGACATCTTCAGCCTGGAAGCAAAAGATACCAAGAATGAGACTATCTCTTAAAGGAATAAAACCACACTGCTATAAAACATTGTTTGGGTCTGTCTGGTCTTTGCACTGGCTTGTAGCGGGAAGTTCACAAGTGTCTAACCTCATATAAATATATTTGCTGGTAGGCATGGCAGCAACTCATATTTGGTTTCTCTGAGAAATCACTGCAACTTTTTTATTACTTCATTATGCTTATGAATTTACACCTTCAGGTTTACTGAAGAACAGGGAGATAATTTGAATAAATTTGCTGCAAAAGTGTAGTTAAGGCAGAGATTCACATTTTTCCAAGGAAAATTCAGAGTAGCAGTACAGCTAGGATTCCAGCAGAGAGGCTGACTCCAAGTCACTGTCTCAAACTGAGCAGAATTCAAGAAAAAAACTTCTCAGTTAGCTTAGCAAAATAGAGTGGTGGTCACATCATTCTTGATTATGGAGCTACATAAGCAGAATGAGATTTTTTTATTTTAATAATGTATGTTACATTTTATGCTAATATCTTATTTAATTTAGTACTCAGAAAAAAAATCCTCACCATTTGCTGATTTTTTTTTTTTGTTAATAAACAAATTGAAACTGCTAAAACAGGGTGATAATATTTATTTTCTTATTTGTTGTGAAATAGCTTAGGTAAGGGATCTTTACACTGCCCTCCAAAATCTATGATCTTATAATTTTTAGCTTTTGAAAATCATCCTCCAACTTCTATTTAGTAAGCTTGAGGCTCTTCTGTGTTTTCATTAACCTCCTCAAGCCACTTAAATGATTTAACAGAGTAAACGCTCCTTGAATGTTTAGCTACTGTAGAGACTGCAACATTTAAGCATTTAATCTTGTAGATTTAAGATTCAGGGAGTCATGGGGATAAATTACAAATCTTTTGTTTTGCTCTCTGTAGTATATAGTGATTAGACAGCACTGGCATCACTGGTTGTAAGCTGTTTTGCCTAATTAGAAATCTAGACAAAATATTAATAAGTATTTTTTTGATTAAAATTAAAAAAGGTTCCAGGTAATAAAATGCTCAGCTTTGGTCCAGATTCTAAGTTTGTGCAGCTCATCATAACACTAAAATTATTTGAATTACTTTGATTTACCTGAACTAAGAAGAGCTTCCCTTCCATGGAAAGTTTTATCTTACCCTTAGAATAAACAAATCAATACAACCAAGATAAAATCAGATCTACCTGGAAGTCAAGGCAAATGCAAGTTTAATCTGCAGAGATTTACAAAGCAAACAAACATTACCCTATTTGAAACAGCTTTTAATTTTTTTTGTATTCTAGATGGAAGAGTTTTTTTGCCAATTTCAAACTGACCAAAAAGCAGAATTTATGGAAATATAACAAGACAGTTTCAGCTAATGTGTAAAATACAACTACAGGTTGTATTTTACACATTAGAAGTGAGTGATTCTTCAAAGAAGTGAGTGATTCTTCGTAAAGACAAGATGTTTTCCCCTTAAAATATTTTGGTTTGGGTTTTACCCCAAAATCAAGAACTTCCATTGCTCCTTTGTGGAAAAATAAATACAGAAATTTTAAAAATAAGGAAGAGTTACTGCCTCAGGTAGAAAGAGGTCCTGAGGTCTCTGATCCTGCAAGCATAATCTACACTTGATAACCAAATTCCTTTGGGCTCATACTCAGTCTAAAGAAAATTAGGCAGTTCAGAATAGGGCCCAAAATTATACAATGATTTATTCAGTGAGAAACTACCTAAAGCAGCCTACAGAAAAACTCAGAAAAGCAGTAGTTGTGAAGATTATGAACTCTATGCTACTGAGTTCAAGGCCTTCTTGGTGTATAAAATCTAAATGGAAAATGAGTCCCTGCTTTTTACAGGAGATGACTGGAGGAACTGTGATGCTGTCATTTTGTACTGCAGCATCAGAGACCTCCTACAGGATGAGAAAGTCCCAGGCACCAAACCCCACATCTCACCCTCCCACATGAGTGTCCTAACCAGCAGGCTGAAGGCACTTGTTGGGGAGGAGCACTCTCACTTCCAGCCACTTGTTATGAAGCTTTTGTTTGGTGTCAAAGAGGCAGAAGATTCACCATGCCCGTGAGAGCTCAGCCATCCTTCTTGCTTCCCACGCACACCTCATTTCCTCTGAGAGAGGTGTGAATACAATTTACAGTTTATTGTTTCAAATCTACAGCTACAATCAGCACTCAAGCCAGTGAGTTTGACCCAGTAGATCCAGAGCCCTTTAGAAGAATGGTGGATGACATTTCAAAACAGCTTAATCTCATGGTGCTGGTGATCAGAAGATCGCAAATGCAAAAGTCATACTTAAACCCAGGTCCTTCAAATTGCCATATAACCTTTGAAATGCCAGGTATATGGGGAGAAGAGAGAAATATGTTCTCTTCTATTCTTCTTTCATATAACAAATTTGCATACAGAAACTTAGCCAAATAAGTGCCACAATTTCTGTCTTATAAATTCCAATATGTTTTATGCATATATTTAGTATGATCAATCTTTCCTAGTCAGATCTTGAAAGAAAGCTTTAAAATTTCCCTGCTGTTAGAAAAAAAGTTAACTCCTGCCACCCAAATCTGTGGGCTTGAAATGTTATTAGGAAGCTTGGAAGTAGTTTTGAGAATTGTAGTTATGGGGGCTCCAACCTCTAACCCTGCTAATGACTGTAAGTGCCAAAAGCCACTGTCCAATGGACTTGTTCTCATATTTCATGGGGTGAAACAAGAAAGATATCTCAGACCCATATGTAAATAAAAGCCTATAGATGTCTTTCTGGAGCTTTTAAGAGGCTGAGAAAAATGAGATTGTCCCATTCTGTTGGCTGTCTTGTTACTAAGCAATGCTGCAATGATTCTTGTCATTCCCTTAATTTATTCATTTTTATTCAAGTAATTGCTGATATCAACTATGTCAAGTTAAAACCAATTAAGAATCATTGCAAAAATTTCCCCACCAGTATTTTTCTGATCAGAATACTGTAAAGAGCTTCTTCATGCATAAAAGAACAAACACGTAAAAGAAAGCAATAGGCTATAGCTTCGTGCTTCTTGCACTCACTATTCTCATCAAAAAATTTCTCATGAAAATCAGTTTCTAAGAAATTGTCAAAACAGAGCTGGAACTGATCATTTCAAAGGAATAAACAGCGTGTTCACTGAAGAGTCTCTGACTGAGACCTTCTAACAGCAGCTTATGTAGACACGCAAACAGCCTTGACTTTAATTTCACTCTGGAGGCACAGTCAGTCTTAAAACCTCAGCAAACAAGCTGAGAAGTCAAATCAACAAGGTTCACATCAGATCAATACTGAAAATGCGATAGAAATCAGTGTGTGCTGTATCATTTCAGAAATAAATCCTGCCCTGATCTCAAGTGCATATTGATCTTTTATAATGGGGTATTATATCCTTTAATTACTTTGCAGCATTCAAACCTAAAATGTTATCTATTTAAAACAGCACTTCCTTATTTATTCAGCCTTAAAGTACATTTATCTCTGTGAATTAAAATTGTGCATGGGACAAACCAAATATTTTTATGCAAAGATTACAGAGTCATTTTTACATTTTTTTAATGGTTTTTTTGTTTGTTTGTTTGTTTGTTTGTTTGTTTGTTTTTTACAATAAGCTAAGGAGTTCATGTACTTGTAATGAAAACACTAGAGATGAATTCAGGGATTTATTTTAGAGACTTGCTCTTTAAATTTTCTTCTGTACACTGTATTTTCCATCAAGACATCTGGGACACCTTTGAGGACTGGTAGGTAAAAAGTGTTCCAATTTGCAAAGCTGAGAATGCCACACAGCAATTTATCTACCTCTTGATAGCTGTTCAACCACCAATCAGACCATGCCCTTGATTAAAACCATTTTATCATATTTCATCAGACTCAGAGCTTTACATTTTCTTTCTTTCTAGTTCTTTAGGGCTTTTATTTTTTTTTTTTTGCTACCTATCTGATAAAAAGGTAAACAGTAAAACATATGTTATATATTACAAATATTTTACTGTTTACCCATCTGATAAAAAGGTAAACAGTAAAATATATGTTTGTGGAGTGGCTGCACGCTTTCAGACATCTGAGTACTCTTTTTTTCTTTTTTTTTTTTTTTTTAATCAGTCAATGACTTACTAGGCATGCCTATTCCAAACTGTATTAGAGAAACTGCTCTTTTGACTTTGCAAAGACCAGGTGAAAGTTTAAGGCCATAAAAAAAAAAAAATAACAAGCAGAATTGGGAAAGTAAGATGGACTATGGTGCAAAAACCCTCCACAGATACAAGAACCCTTTGTAACAAAGCAATTATGCCTAAAAATATCTCAGTAGCTGCAAAGAAATAATGGCCTTTGCTGTGAAATGTGTATCTATGCAATGTGTTGGGTGGCAGACAATGAGCATCAGCCATTCATTGCATCTAAGAATTCAGATTATGATTTTGGGGTGTAGCAGAAGGAGGAAAAATATCACATCTACATTCTCAAGACAAAACAAATCTGTCAATGTAATGTTTAATTAATACCAATTAACTGGGTGCAGGGATGCATCTGCGTCCAAGGCAGAAGTTATATCAATGCTATTTAATATGAAATAGCTAAAATGTCTTCTCAGCAGCTCCTGTGATATTGGCACATTTGTTTGACAAAGATGTATTCAAATACATCAACAGGAAATTCTTGTATTACATACACAGAAGCAATATTTTCGTGGTTATGTTTACTCTTAACTATACTGACTATCCAGATTGTGTTACTGCTGTATTCTTGTGGCAAATATCAAGGTAATGTCATTCAAATTACTGTCTAAACCTCGGTCTTTTACATTAAAAAAAATGGGACAAAATCTGCTACTAGGACCTGGCAGTGAGGTTCTAGCTGACAGATTTAGATTAATGTATCTTTATTATATTAAATATATTATGCATCACAGCAATTCTGTATGATATGATGTGAGAAAGATGTTGGAAGAAAACGAAACAACTAACCATATTTTTTTAAAAAAATAGCTGATCAAGACGTTTTTGTACCCTGTAAAGCACACACGGTTCCATTAGTGCCTTCCTCCTTAAAAGTTACACTGTAATTTTATGCCACTGAAACTAGAGATACAAGAACATCAAAAACTAGCATCTAGACTTTGGTCAAAGTCACTACTCTAAGCACCAGTGTCCCAAAAATGCATCCAGTCCAAAACTCTGATAATATTTTTCTTAATATTAGACATTAGATATTGGACATTAGACCAATATTAGACACAAGATACCAGACTGAAAGGAAGGCAGGTTTGGAGCATGACTTGTAGCACATCCAGGAACCTGGGGATGAGCTAAAGGCAATGTTCATGTCTTTATTCTTTCTGGTAAGCAAAATGTTATCTAAAGAAAAAAAATCAAGCCCCTCAAGATGATGTCTTAGTTGCAGTGTTAGTCTCTAGGTAAACCCAGACAGAATTTTGATAAGTTGAAGTATAGATGAAAGGAAAGGTGAATCAAATGGAAGAAGTAATTTAAGTATCAAAGGTAAAGATACAGAAATGAACTCTCCCTTAACAAAAATAAAATACTCTGAAGGATTTCTTTGGTCTTTTTAAAAAGTGAGAAAATGGTTGTCAGTGTTCTCACTGTATGTAGAAAACAAACTTCAGCCATGGGTCAGTTAATGGGAAGTAAGAGGTGGGTAATGGTACTCACCAGATCGCCACCACTTCCCTGGTTCCTGCACTTTTCTAGTTATGGTGCTCCCGAACTTCCAGGAAGGTATCTCACCACAACTTAGTCCAGGGAATTTTAATATATCCTGAGATCCACAGGACTTAATGTAGTCAGGATTCAAAATCTCTTCTCCTATTTCAGCCATATCACCACTGCTTTCTTTATTATTTTTTTTTTCAAAGCCCAATCTCATACACAGCTAAAAAACCTAAACCTGGTTTTACAATAATCTTTATTTCTTTGGTCATGATTTCTCAGGAAAAGGGATTGGACTTTATCTTATAACAGTGGAATAATTCTACATTGGATTAATTTTTATGTGTGAAAAAATCAAAATTAAGAAATAAATGAGGAGAAATGTGTGTAAGAAATATACCTTGTAGTCAATTAATTCTGACTTTCCATGTATCTTCTTCTCCTGCTGAGTGATTTTATTTACAGGAAATCAAGGTAATGTTTTTAAAGTGTTGATACATGTAAAGCTGCAGGTGGATTATGGAATTAGAACTCCATAAGGCTCTTTGACCTGCTGTCAGTAAAGACACAGACACTTTAATCTGGAGTGGACTCATGCATTTAGCTTTCCTGGGAAATTCTCTGAACTTGCTGAGTGGTACTTCAGCATCAACAGAACTGAGCTTGGATCAGCTCAGCTAAGATGCTTCCAAGAATCTAACTCACTTCAAAACCCCACAAAGATTCTCAAATTAATCTTTTTCCATCTTACTTGAATTCCTTTAAGCCAATATACTTATAAACATATCATGTTTTTCAAAAAATAATTCTGCTTTTAGGCAAAAGGGAGTGATTGTTACTTGATTGTCTTAGTTTGGAGTCATGTGTTGAATTCCTGGCTGTCCTTCACATTGCTTGCTCCACATTTGTGATCATAACTGAGGCCGTAAGCACAACATTCTTCCAATGAATCAAAATTATCTGGATGAAAAAAAAGAAAAAATAAATGTTTAGGATATTATTCAAATTAACTGAAATTTTGTTGATTGAATATATACGAGAAATGATTACAGGTTAATTTTTCATACCAAGTCTGAGTGGGCAGCTACACATTGCAATCAGTTGGAAAGAGCAAGCTCCTCACCTGGCATTAAAAAACATCCTGCTAAATTTACCATCTACCATTACCCTCCTTCTGAGTCACTGAACATTCCTGGGAACTACCTGAGTTTTGGAGGCACCAGACTCACCCGTGTACTCCATAGCAAAGGGATGACACTTAAACAGTCCCTTTTTCCTTCTGGATTAAGATTCAGAAAGGTGTTCCAGGGTGAAACTCTTGTTTTACTGGAAGTTAGATCCTTACAGATAAAGGTATTAATAAGTACCCAACACTGCAAAACCAGTGGGGTCTACTTGAGTGAGGAAATGTTTCCACAATCAGATGATTGTGTTTTGTTGGAAAAGGTGGGAATATCCCATTCCACCTGGAAGATCTGCTTTTTACTATTGTGTAAAATTCTAGCTGTATCATACAAAGAAAAGGAGACTTAAAACAAATTAGTTACAGACAACTGGTCAATTAAAGAAATTATTATTAAAGCCAAACCAAGTAAAACAAAGCTACTAGCATTGTGGCCTGTTGCTAGTAATGGCAACACCATATCACAGGGCTGCAAGGTTGCTCGAACAGTTCAAGGCTTGCCAAAGCATTCAACACTGGCATCTTTACTGGAAGGTGTGAAAAAACTGAGCTAAGAAAATGTGAGATAATTATATTGCCTTTCCTATGAAGGTATTATAATTTCCTTAAGTAATATTCATGCTACTTCTAAGACATGGCAACCCTTGATGTTAATATTAGGACCTGTCACATTTTATGCATACCTCCTTTCCTGAAGTCTTATGTGACTGTAACTCTTGATAGCACCTAATATTTAAAAATAATTATGGTTTGATCAGTCTTACTCAGTAAATTGACTGTGATTCACTCTTGTATTAATTAGTTCCCTGTGCTCTTCTTGTGGGCTCCAATATTCCATTTTGAAAGTGCACCAAAATAAGCAAAGCAAAGCACATGCTACATGGTGTATAAAACCAGGTAGATCTGGTTATATAGCATATATGCTATATAACCAGATCTACCTGGTTTCTATGGAAATAATAAAAGATAGCACCAATACAAAATAATTGTATTTTATTGCATTTTATTTTTACACCTGGTTGAAAGCTACAAGGATACTAACATACAAGGAAGTAAACTTACCTCCTTGCTAAAATATATCCATTGAAAGTCAAGCCTAATTACTGAAATTAGTATAAAACACAATTCAGATATTAATGTATCTGATTCCTGGAGAAAAAAAAAATAAAACTTTTTTTGTATTTAAGTTATAGATTCTATAAAATATATCTTTTAGTTTATTTTTACCAGAGAACTTACACAGTTCTTAATTATTGATTTCTCTCTTGAGAATTTTCTTGCATTTCTATGTTGGTGTTAATACTGAATCTATAATATATGTAATTTTGTGATAAGGTAGTTAGCTGAGAATACCACCATTTTTTCTTCTACAAGAAGAAATATTCATGCGCAAATGAAGATATTGATAAAATGTGATAAAAAGAAAGATATGACATAGCATAGTCTTTTGTGAAGCTAATAAAGAAACAATGTAGTCTTACTTTCAGGCAGATGGGTAGAAAATACTAAATAGAGTTTATGAGCACAGCTGATTAAAAATATTCAGACTTTACAATATTGACAATTTTAATTAAAACATTTATGTACAATTATAGGATTAATGCAAATGTATTTACTAGTTATAGTTATTGCCTTCACTTCTCACAATTTGTGTTGGAACAGGATAAGAAAGGAAGTTATCTCTTAGAGCAAATAATAAGTTTTTATTTTGTTAAGATGTATCAGCAAGTGAAGCTCATTTAAGACTTACTGCAATTATTGTATCAATTCAGTAACTTTTGTGTCATGCATGCAAACCTAAAACACAAGTTTTCCGAATGAAGGCACTAAATGTCTGCCTCGGTGTATGTAAATTATGTCCAACAGATAATCCATCCTTTCTTTTCACTGCTTATATTTGAAACAATACTAAAGTAGAAATATAAGAAAGTTTCATTTGTTTTGGTGAGCACCTCCTGGTTAGGTTTTTTTTCAGCAAAACTTTTTGACACCATGTTTTCATTTATGACACAAATATAAGTTCCATAACATTGTGATTTGGGACAAGTATTATTCTATTTCTAATTTGCTTGTATATTTAACTTGAAGTACTAAATTAGTATTTTGGTCCGTAGCAACTTCAGGTTTTTTATCATGTCCATGAATTAGTGAGTAATTTATGTATAAGTACAATGGATATTTCATTGAAATTAACTCAGCTGTATTCTCAAAAGGAAGTGTGAAACAGAATGCTGTGAACACACAACTGTTCAAAATTATTGCAGTAAAATGCAAATCATTTTGTCACAGTATGAAAAAGTGATGGACAGTTGTTTCTTGAGTGTTCTTTTCATCAAGCTATTGAATTTGGCTTTGAGTCATGCTGATTATTTCAGCAAGTTAAAGAAGTTAAGCAAGAAACAAATCTCTTAAACATATGGCAGTTCAGATTATCATATGAAAACCAGGCATGCTAAAGATTTGGAGAACACATTATTCTAAACAGACAATAAAATGGAAAATAAATCCTAGTTTCAAAAATGATACTGGAAGAGGATACACCTTTCCTGAGGGCATATGTCAAAATTTAGGAATCCTGTAAACATTTTTGATTCCACATTTATTAAAAACACTGGTTGAATCTCTGCCTTTATAATCGATGTCTCATTTGTAAGCTCTGACAGCCATAGCTGCTGAGACAAGGGAGAGGAGAGGGGAGGTGAGGGGAGGGAAGAGGAAAAGAAGGCAAGGGCAAGAACATTGTTCAAGTTCTCTATTCTTAAAATCAAACCACCAGTTGCTATTACTTTCTGTGGAAGGATTTGTGCTCATTGTCTAGAGAACAGCCTGTGTATTTATTTCCACACATTTATTTGGTAAATCCCAATGTCCAGGGTTTGTTTAGTTTGTGTTTAACAAGGAATAATCTATCAATATGCTTAAACTCCGAAGGTTAGCAATAAAGCATAACTCCTTAATTTATCAGAATTTCAAAAGTGGGATAATATGAATAGTTGAGATCCAAAATGCCGCAAAGCACCAGAATGGCACAGATGTCCTGAGTCTCCCAGAACAAGTATTTAAGCACACCAGAAAAGATACTTGGACATACAAGTTCTGAAAGCCTTGCCTGGAAGATGGAAACCAGCCCAACAGAATTTCTAGTGACGAAGTGTCCTGGTTTAGGGCAAATTTGGGACATGAAGTTACATGTACACGGAATCTGGCTGGACCTAGAATTTATCAGTAAAAGACAGTTTTGAACTAGTATTATAGGGAACTATTCTAATAATAGAATTCCAAATTTTTTTCAAAAAGAGGTAATATATGCAAAAGTTTACTCCAATGCATTTGAATTTTGCTAATGGATACTGATGAGGAATAGGTGGCAGAAGTAATAAATAGAGGCAGTGATTTTTTTATTTGTTTATATAATTACCTGATACCATTGATATTTCAAATTCTTGAGATCTTAGTGGAGCTTACACAGGAATTAAATCTGTTGTGGCAGGTAAATATACAATTCCATCTTTAATCATAATTTATACTATCTGCATCAGTTAAAAATTCTCTAGATTTCATTTTTGCTCTTGGGTGTTCTGTTGAATACAGAGTTATCTTGCATGACAGCAGCTGTGGAGATTTTTACAAAGTTTTTTCATATTTCTGAAGGCTCAAAAAATGACATAGATATGGTGCTATAGAATTAGGGGTCATAACTGTCAGTTACTGGTTTTTGACATGCATTCCACAAAAAGTGTATTTTTTAATAGTTAAGAACAAAGAAAAAAACCAACATTGTGAAGACAGCATCATTAACAATATTTTGGAACAGAATGTAACAAAAAATACATCTTACAAGAAAAACAGCAGGAGAATAACAGGTAAGCAGAATGCAATTACCCTTTTTGGAAAATGGCCAGCACACCAAATTTTGTGCATGTGTCATTCAAAGGACAACAATCTATACTATTAATTTATTTCCAAGGTTGGTCTGAGCTGGTTTTGCATTTTGTGAGTCTTACGAAGGCTTGTTTTCTTGTTCTTTTTTTTCCAAAAGAACATAGCATAGCTTTCTGCAGAAATGTTTCACAATATGAAATCATAATTTTTTAGGGTTAGGTCTTTTATTATTTTCAGGCTACAGAAAAGGTTTGTTTCGTCATTTTTGCACCTTTTGATATATCAAAGGAATGTTTGCATGAAAAGGAGAGTGCCGTAACCTAAAAGTGTTGAAATGTTTATTTTTTTAGATCATTATAAATATTGCCAAAAGTGTTCAGCTTTTACTATTTTCCTGTGATTATTTTTCTTTATAAAATTGTTGCTTTGGAAAACTTCTGATTAATTCTTATTCATATAAGCCACATTTACACCATTTTAACTTCCTCAACAACACCAGTTAATATAAGTGACTGCAAATATCTTCCTGGATTGTAACTGACCCTAAATTACTGGATCATACAGATTCAAAGGCAATAATATTTTCTTTTGTAACATTAATTCACCTTGTTCATTCAGGATTCTTATTCTAATTCCAAACTACCTAAATTGTGTAGTTCCACATGTAAAGCTGTCTGCATGCTTCCTGTTACTTTCTAGTCAAACAAAAAGGTGGACACTGCTGCTGTTCACGTCTACATAGGCGCCTCTCCTACATCTCTGGAAACTCATTGACCCTACTTGTTTTTTTGTTTCCCATCAAATTCTCATTCAACTATTAAAATCCTTTACAACACCAGGGTGATGTAAATCATTATAAAATTAATTCTTCTCACTCACTTTCTTAGAGATTACATCTATATAAATATAAGACTCTGGTAACCAAGACATCTTATTTAACTACAGAACCCACTGAATATAGAGGAAAAAAGTTACAGTCTCTTGAGTAGACATGGGAACCACACTTTTCAAAGTAATTCCAAACACAACTGAAACAACTGGTAGTACTGAGATTGGCTGATAATTATTTGTGTCAATCATATAACCACTTTTGAAAGCACAGATTAGCTTTAATGTGCAATTAAGCAGCAGGAAATTAGGGGAAAGCAGACTTAAAATATATTGGATTTGTAAAGCAGCTTCAAAATAGGATAAATCTCGGTTTTGGAAACGAACAAATTTAAATGCAAGAGTTGTGATGGGCTTGGATTCTTTGTTATGGCTATGTTATCTGTAACTGCTTCCTCTGCTGATGAGCTTTACTCTCCATTTCCTTCTGCTAGACAGCCATCCAACTTTCTTTTGAAGAAGAAAACTAACAAACAAACAAACAAACAAGATGTCAGGTGGATCTGCATCTTTATAGTTGTTATTTTACAGAGACAACCTGCTTAAAAACACAGGATCTGACAGACTGCAACATTGTTCAATTGTCCCTAAGCATGCAGGGACAACAAGTGCGTTGTCTTTATTTCCTGTCCTTCCTAGGCTTCCTTCCCTTGTAAGTCATGTGTAATTTTCTGATTCTGGAAAGATCAAAGACAGAAACGGCAATCAATTTTACTTGTTTTTTGTTTAATATGCATGTGATATATTTTTTATTTGCATGTGGCTCAAGTACTTGTTTGCAAATTCTGTGGTCATAAGCTGAATTCTTATAAAATGTTTCCTGCTGAAATGTCATGCTGCCTAGAACTCAGCAGCAAATAAATATTGCTGTCTTCACTAATTTGAAACAGTATGAGTTTTAAATCTTAAGCTGCAGGAGATTTATTAAGATTGCAGCTTTCCTCACCTTTCCTCCAGTCCATCAAGATAGGTCAAAACTGCAGAAACCATATTTTTCAGAATTATTGCAGTTGCTGTAAATTCCATTTCTTTAATTCCTATCATATAATACAGCAGGGTTGTGATCAGCCAAAGGTTGGAGGTCGGACGAGATAATTTTAGAGGTCTTTTCCAGCCAAAATGTTTATGTGATTCTGTCATGAGAGCAAAAATCCAAAGCTATAAATAAATTCAGAAGTTATCCATGAAAAGGTTTTAAGCCTAAAGTTAACAAACTGGCTTAATTTATAATGTCATTGCATTTTGACTTTGTAAAGACCTGACATATTATGAAGCTCAGAGTTGCTCACTGAGTTTTGATTTACCATTGCATCAGTATGATCAATTTCTCTTAAATTAGTGAACATTCTTTGGGGCATATATAAGGATATGTGCTTTTTATGTGTACATGAAGATTTTTCCACAGAGAATATCAACTGATTTTTTACTTCATATATTTTTATTGACTTCTTACCAACTCCATCATTCTTTTTTATATATACAACTCCGGTAGAGTGTTCTAGAGCAGTAAAGCATTCCTCCATATCAGAAGACATGTATTAATGAAATTTCTATTTTAGTTCTAGAAAATGTTATTATTCATTGTTAAGCAGATTTAACACTACAACCTTATCACTATCACACCTTTTTTTCCTGTTGAAATAACTATGAAGTGCTTAATTTGTTCAGGCTGCCTAAATGCATCTTGGTTAAAACTGTGTTACAAAACAGGCCAGGGAAAGAGTTCAGAGAACTTCACTGAGGCCTTGTATTGTACCTGGAAGAATAGTTTGTGAATGTTTTAAGACTTTGAAAAGTTACCAGTCACTGAAAAATCACCCAGTCTTAAAAGCTTTTTAAAAAGAACTTGAGATTTTCTCTTAATAAAGGACATTTTTAAATCCTAATTTTAAGCTAATTTTAAAATTATAAACATTTTAAAAATTGGAGGTACAAAATATCTTTAATACATCCATTCATTCCTTCTTGTTGATATTATCTTGACTAAAGGTACCTTTGACTGGGCAACTGCAGCAAGTGTCAAGCAAATTTCATCTGTAGAAGGATCTTACTTCAATAATATATTGACAGAAGCAAGATGAGGAGTGTGAATGACTATATATGAGTTTGCTTTAGCTAGGATGGAGCCATTATATTACTCTCCAAATTTAACTCCAAAAATAAATAAATCAATTGAGAGTCAATTCAATCAATGTGAAGTTCTGTAAAATAAGTACAGGCCTTTTGTATTAAGTAATTTATTTTGTGTACATATAATTCCAACTTATTTTTTACAGTCTATTTATACAGGCTATTTTGAATTATCTAATAAATGCATTGACAAGGTCCCCCACTACAGCCTGGTGCATAACATTTCCTTAAGTAATTACTTGACATTTCATATGATAGGATATAGATTCCTACTGATAGGAAAAGTGGCAATTTTGCATGATGTTTTAACCAAAATAAGTCAGCTCCAACAAAATTAAGAGTCAAAGAGTTTTCAATATAGAGGTAGATAACAAAGCCTTCATAATTTTTAACTAGAGCATGATCACATAGAGAAATAGTTTATCTTCAAGGTGTCTGTTCCATGATTCATCCTTAGAATGTAAAAATTTAAAAAATCAAAATAAAAAATGAATTTACAAAATAAAATAAGAAATTACTCTTTCCTAAGTTGAAATTAAATAGTCATCACTATTTCCTGAAATTTAAGCACTTGCCTTAGAGTTTTGATAACTAAAATATTTGAAAACTTCAGTAATATTAGGATTGATCTCTGCAAGGAAATTCTTTGAAACTCTGAATTTCATTACTAATTTATTTTTGTTGAAATAGTTAAAAAGAAAATGTATTAGACACATTCTGTAAGAGGCCTACTTGGTCTCCAGAAGAGATGAATAATAGTATTATAGGCCTAAGTAAAAGATTTTTACCCAAAATTACTTTAATTGCAAAGTCATACTTTGTCTGTCCAAAGTTCTTGACTGAGAATTATTTCTCTCAAACTTTCCTTATAAAAAGTTGTTATATGTGAATAGAGAATTTCATGCATGTACCAGTAGGTCTGCAATATGAAGAAACTTGCATTCAGGTGTTTCGAGAGACTGATATGAATAAAAATTATTTCCTGAGCTAATGCTTGAAAGCTGATGTTGGGTTCCTCCCACTGACATTTCATGTAAGGACTAGTCATCTACTTGTAACACAGGATTGTGAACATCCATTTTAATAAATGGAAGTCACTACAGGCAGTGGAGCCTAAAACACCTAGCCATCTGCTTTAAAAATAAGATGGATTCCTGTCTCTGCTCCACTGACTGTATTGTCATGATCTCTTCCCATGTGAATTTAGATAGCTCCTTGAAGGTAAACAGGGCTCTGTACAGACCCGAGTCTCAGTTCAGCCCAACCTACTTTGGAGTGAGCTGACAAGTATTCTGCACATCCTTGGCTGCACTCACTTCCACCCCATGGACCACTGTGCCAGCTTGTATGTCTGATTCACATGTAAACACTGAAAGTTCAGTATCTAACTTCGAAATGATCCCTGTGCTGCTTTTTTTTTTCTTTTTTTTCTGGGATAAAGTTGTGTTTTGTTTGGTTTTTTTTTTTGTTTTTGTTTTTTTAGATGTTTTTACTATCTAGTAAGGGGCTGGTTTGGATTTGTGCTGGAAGCAGTGTTGATAGCACAGGGATGTTTTTATTATCATTAAGCAGTGTCACTGCATCTTCCCATCACTGAAGAGATTAGAGGTTCACAAGGAGTTGGGAGAAGCCAGCAGAGATGAGCTCAAATTAACAAAGGAATATTCCAGACCCTGTGACATCATAGTCAGTGTATAAGGTGGGGGAAAGAAGGAGGAAGGGGACCCATATTTGTAGTGATAGTGCTTTTCTTTCCAAGTCATCATTATGTGCAATGGAGCCCTGGTTTCCTGGGGATGGCTGAGCACCTGCCTGTTTGTCAGAAACAGTGAATCAATTATTTTTGCTTTTGTTGTTTGTGTAGCTTTTGCTTTACTTCTCAAAATGTCTCTCTTTCAGCCCATGAGTTTTCTCACTTTTACTCTTTCAATTCTCCTCCTATCTCACTGAGTGAATGAGAGGCTCTGTGGGGCTTATTTGCAGTCTGGGGTAAAACCATGACAATCCCTCTCTATGGATTTGATTCATTGCTATTACATACATGCACAGTAGTGTTTGACATGCCCTAAAGCATCCAAATCCAAAAATCTGCTCACAATTGGCAGAAGTGACAAAAGATCAAGGAGAGTCCCATGTCACTCTGGAACAGCTGGAGGTCAGCAGCAGATATTTTAAATGGCATTACACATCCGTGTGTATGCATTTGCATTGAATCCCACGTCTTAATTTAAAGATGGAACACATCCTGCAACTCAGACAAACTGAATCCCACAGTATATTTTATTCTTTTTAGATTGTCACCCTACAGTTATGAACTGCCACATCAAGCATTTCTTTCTTTTTTTACATGCGAATGATAGACATGGCATTTGTCTGAATGAAAAATAAAAGCAAATTTTCGAATATCAAAACTTTTCTTGAGATAGATTTTTCTTTCTCTGCTGTATTCTAGCTAGAAAGATGATTCAGGCAGAACAAGCACAGAAAGTAGTTATGTGAAAAAGAGAATAAAAATAAGGTCTTTGAGGCCAGCATTGGGCTCTTATGATTTATTTTAGCACTGATATTCTCTAAACAATGAAGCTGCCAACTCTTTCTACAAGCATTTATTTAACACTGTAAGAAAATTGGTCCTTGCTATTTACTCTGAATTGTAGGTGAAGGGTTTTTTATGTGGAAAAAGTGGGCATAAAATATATGAAAATATTCACGATATGTGTTACTTAACAAACTCTCCACTCGAGTAACTTTCAGTCTTACCTAAAGTAGCATTTCTTCCAAACTCTGGGTGACAAAAATTATTCCTTTAGAATTTTAGGAAATCATGTGTTACAAACAGATTTTCTTCACATTTACTCAGAAGTTTAAATTTTGCAATCATGCCATAGTGAATCAAAATATTTGATTTTCTGTGGCTAAAACCAGGGAAATCAATACCAAACCCAATATCAAGAATATTAGGTTTATTTTTCTCTGATTTAAAATCTAATTAATTATATCTCAATTTTTTCTTTTGACTGTTTCTTAAAGGACAAGCTTGACTGAAAAATAACTGGGTCTATTGATTTTTTTTATTTTAGGTTATATAAATTAGAAGCTTTGATATACATTTTTGATTCTTTTTTTTCAAAATGTTGCTGCTTTGGGAAGTTTTAAATTAGAAATATTCATAAAGAGAACTATTGTGCTAATATTTGACAGCTTGGTGATCATCACAGGAGGGTGAACTCTGGACTTAAGAGGTTTCTTGTCTTTCAACATGGGGGTTTTTTTTGGTTTTTTGGATCTCTCTCAAGGGGAGAAAGAAAAAAAGGCCTGATTTTCATCTAATTTAGAAAAACTATTGACACAAACTAAAATCTCTTCAACAATGTGAAAGAAAACTTCAAATCTATCTGAGGCAGAGCATACAGATTTCTGTGATGTTTAATTACTATGTTGATTATGTGGGTTATGATGTTTGAGTTAAATTCCTTTTGAAATACAAATGCTGCTCACCTTTGAAGAGTTTTAACTGAGGGTAAATATGAAAATAAACTCATTCAAGTTTACAATATATAGGTGGAACAGCCTTAAAAACAGAAGAATAAGACCCAGATAAATTTGTTTTTGAGGTGAAGGTCTGCACTTGGATGCAGATAGTGTCAATTAGCTGTTAAAATGCAATGTAAGTCTTAATGAGTCTCCACATTTCATTTTCTGTATATGCTTGAAAGTCACACTCCACTTTTTGCTTTTGTTTTTGAATGACAGAATTATTTAGCCAGGTTTGTCAGCTGATTTCCAGCAGAGTGATTTGGGGCTGTTGTTTTATTCCCTAAGCAACCACCCAGACTTTTCATCTCTCTGCAGCTCACTCTGTTATTACCTTCTAATGTCTGGTTTGCTTCATTTCCCTTCTTTGTGGGTGTTTCTACACTTCTTCACTATCCTTCTTGTTTGGATAAGCTACAGTAGCCATCTCTGGCCATAGTATATTCCATCTTCATTTTCTCTCTAGAAGGGCTCTACTTATACACTATTTTGGGCTTTCCATGGTCTCAAGGATGCCTAAATTTTGCATATGCTACAGGGGATTCCATATTCTTCGAGAATTTAGCGTTATACTCCACAGCTTAAAAAAAAAATGTTCATTTCCTCTCTGAAGGATATATATTTTCATTTTGTGACTTGGGGAAGTCTCTGTGCATCATTTAGCAGCACAGTGTGACACAAGAACAGAATACTCTGACATTTAATTTATTATGCTATTGCTTGAGCAACCAGTGCCACACGAGAAAGGGAATAAAACCCCAAAGGGAACCTAAATATGCCTTTTAAAATTTTTAGAAAAATGCCTTTTATTTCTCAGGTGGCAATACAACTTAGTTTTAGAGACAAAAACTGATAAACCGTACTCTTTTAGGTATAGCAGTGGCCATTGTCTTGCATGAACTCAAATTCTCTTGTAAAGAAAACTGTAATTGCTGTCTCAAGTTGGTTTCTGAAGAAATGGAGACTGGGATGAGACACTTCTTAGACAAAACCTTGAAACAGAATGACAGAAATGAGCCATGAGGGTTGCTGAAGAACTGGAAAAGTGAACTGCCCTGGCCAAGAACCTGTTGATGGTTCCACCGGCTCTTCCTGGTATCGTACGAGCCTATCATCAACAGTTTCAAAGGCTGGATATTCTATAACCTCCAGAGGCTGGTGCTTAATAACTTTCACATTTGAAAACTTTATCTAAATATTTTATATGGAATAATATTAATAATAATAACAACAACAACAATAGTATCTACTACAACTAAAGATTTCAGTCCCATGCTTTAGTGAGATAGAAAATGTTTATTTCTTCTTTCCAGCGGGCTTATACTTGTCTGAAGGGTATTACAAAATAGCTCTCTTTGTTGCCTTTCATATGAACCAAACTCTTAAAATTTTCCCCTATATTGTGTTTTCTTGATTTTTGACCATTGTCATTTCTCTTTAACAGAATATCTCCTAACTTCTGACAATTCTTGCAGACCTGTTTATTCAAATATTTATTCAGCTGATTATGCCTGTGAGTAGGAGCACCCTTCCACAAATCTTCTGAATGGGGCTCATTTTTTAGTGTTTTTAAATAAATTTTTCAGGATCTTGTCTCAAGTGCGTATGAATGAATACACTTTGGTCTTCAGGCAGTAAATTGTCTATCAGGAATTTCCTTGCTGATTTATTCTCTACCAGTTAATAAAATAATGAAGCTGGGCTAGAAGAACCTGGCACTGATTTTACACATACAGCAAAATTCACAGGCTCATTAAGAGCTGTTTAAGACTAGTGGACCAGTGTCAATAGCAGTGGTGGTACATGGGACTGAACATTAGCTCTCTTACAAACTGCATATTACTTCATTTTCAAATTTGATCAATGCTGTTGGGAGTTTTTAAATAGAATGTTATCTTTTCTGTACAATCTGAGTACTGTATGGAAACAATTTCAGTTTAATGGAATATCTTTTCCTCCAAAAGAAGAAATGGAATGAAATTCAGCTTAGCTTCAGGAGGATTAAAATATTTAATTTATCCAGTATGGTTGGGGATTTTTATGTCAGTTTGGTTTGGGTTTTGCTTTTTATAATGCACTCATTTATAAATACTGTTTTAATTAAATCACTAGTTTTGAAGTAGGATATACCAGTTATTATCAATCAAAAACCAAAATATAAATTAAAAGATCTGACACATTTAAAGGTATGTTTGTCTTTTAAAGAGTGATTCCCTTCACCTGTGTGGGTGTTCAAAAAATATGTTGCAGGTGCATTTCATTTGTCTTTCAATCTTCTGTTGTTTTGTGCAAATTGCTCAGCCTGATTCATTTGGAAGATACTCAACACCCAAAGTAAATAGTCTTAAGTACTTAAGCAAGCCAGAGTTTTACAATTTCTTTTTTCAGGAGTACAGACTACACAGTCACAATCAACTGCTTGCCAAAATAACATAAAGGTGCTTTTTTGAATTAAATACCACTTCAGTATATTGTTCAATAAAAGCAATTTGTGCTGTCCATGCTGACCTTTATGTGGTATTACACGGTCTGCAGAGGAAGTGTGTCTGATCAACAGTTAGTTCCCAGGGATGAGAGCACCAGGACTCATGGGTCTTCTGCTGGAATACAACTATAACAGGCTGAGGTAGGACTGTGCTCTGTTCCTGAAAATTAATTGATGACTTGTTTATAAAACTGTCCTTAATACTTTTCTAATCTGAAAAATTTCTAAAAAAACTTTATGTGTAATTGCATGGTAAGGAAGACAGAAGAGGACAGAAAACAATTATGAAATAAATACCTAAAAAAGAACTATCAAATAAATCCTTTCAGGGAGAACAAATATTCCTGCTATCATAGCTAAACAGTAAAGATTTGATCTTGTAAACTCCAAAAACCCTATTTTATTAGAGGTCTTTAATATTTTATTATTCCTTTGGGTACACTTTCAATTGATACTAGAAAAAAATGGGACCAAAAGAAAAATAAAATATGTTCATATCGGTTTTAGCCTTTTTATTTTTTTCCTCATTTAAGCTTTAAAAAGGGAGAGCATATTTCAAACTGCACTCACGTGCAGCGCCAAACTGGTTATCAGTGCATTCACTGTCCATTGCAGCCTTTTCACTCATGGATTCAATTGGCTAAGCTGATCAGAATCAACTATTAAAAGTATACCTGCTGATTTTATGTCCAGAATTTTTCAAGCGTTTAAGCAATTGCAACCAACTTTCTACAAGCATTTAAGATAAACATCATGTTTTAGAAGTCCTCGCTGAAGCAAAGCAAAATGTATGATCCTGGTGATGACATGGTAAGAAGAAAATTATTCTGATAAGGCAGGAACCGCAGGCACTGAGTCAGAATTAGACAGCCTTCATCTTGCAGGTTTCTCATAAATTTTTATCTTACTTGATATTTTCAGCTTTATGTCAAACACCAGATCAATCAATTTCTGTGGGTTTTTCTCCTTTCAAATATAATTGAGA
This sequence comes from Cettia cetti, assembly GCA_013401135.1. Taxonomy (NCBI): domain Eukaryota; kingdom Metazoa; phylum Chordata; class Aves; order Passeriformes; family Sylviidae; genus Cettia; species Cettia cetti. The sequence goes on along the minus strand of VZUI01037704.1, from coordinate 7,064 downwards.
GCAAAAAGTTGGAAAATAAGTAGGAAGTTTAAGCTAACATTTGTTATATTCTTTATAAATTTTATAAACTTTATAAAATATTTGCCTGTGTTTTTAACCTAGAAAGGATATGGAGGTTGGGTCTCCGTGTCTGAAGTTGCACATATTCTTCATTGGTTAATATATACCTAAAAAACTGAGGTGAAATCTTGATGCTTCACATTCAGCAAGGTATTTGACTTTTCATTTCTCCACTTTCACATCTGAAAACAGGAAGAAAAAAAGATTCTGTCTCATTTTTGTGTATTAATTTGAAAACTATTGGAGTAAATTGTCATTCCAAACCCTACAGAGTATCTTACGTCATATTACAAAACACACAGTAAAAGCAGAAAATTGTCTGAGGTGCTTTCTTGCTGATATTTAAACCACATATGTGTCCTAAATAGTTCCTAGTATTTGAGCACAGAATTGTTCCTCAGGGAACCCTGCTGCCTCTCTTTGTGATGTTTGTGATCCTGTTACAGAAAAGATGCGGCCAAATGCACCCACGTTATCTGAAATTTCTTTTATTTTGTGTATGTCCTAATCTTCAATTAAACTATACATGTAGTATGTATGGTTAGCACAAATAGCTGAAATTTTAAATACTTCAGCTAATGAAATACATTGGTGCAACATTATTTAGATCATCACTAAGTGACCTCTCACTTCCTTGTTTTTTCAGAAATTTACATTTTGTAAGTTTTTAACTGTCTTATGATCTACAAAGGTTCTTGAGGAGAGAAGAAAAGAATCTTATACTGGAATACTTATCCTGAAATGACTGTTGCTTGTATATTTGATTTTTCATGCTTATTACTTTCAAAGTTAATATCAGGAAACTGAAGGCTGGGACTACTTTTGCAGTACCCTTTCATTTCAGGTATGGAATTTTATGAGGACTTTGAATTATTTTCCTGGATTATAACACCTTTTTTGTTTGGATGCATTGTTTGTAGTTCCATGACAGCTTTTATGAGCCTCATTTGCACTTCTGCATTGCAATTTTAGCTTTGCCTGGTAAGAAGCCATATAATATTCTTGATCTTTTGTGCACTTTACATACAGATAAACTGTGAGTAAAACAAAGAGCCAGTCATGACAAAAGATAAATTTCAACAAGCTCCAGTAAAATTGTTTCTAGCTGTCATTGTTCTTAAGAGGCTCCAATGTGCCTATAATGCCTGAACAAAATGAGGTGCTTGTCACTGCAGAGGGTTTACAAGCACTGTAGTGTAATTCTCTGATCTCTATGTCATTTTGTGTTTTCAGGGTGACATGTAGTCTGCATATTCTAGATAAATATATTACAATAACTGCTAATTTTTATTTTATTGTAGAAGCAAAAGAAGTTTCTTCTACTGGGACAGACACTGGAAAAATCACTTACAAATTTCACAGATTTGCATTTCTTTAGGTTTTCTATTTTTTGGAGGAAGCTCTCATAATCCCAGATGAAATATCAGCAAGGTGCAGCTCTATGCACAAAAAAGCAGTGTCATTGAGCAACCTTCGGAATACTAAATAGCAGTTTCTGAAAACAAAAATCCAAAGAGTTTCTACAAAATTTGTGAAGTCTGATCAGAATATAAAGAAATTACATAAGCCTGTCCTACAATTAAATGTGACTAAACTACTGCACTTGACAAATTTTACCTTTTTTTTTCTTTTTCAATCACAAATCTTGCATATATGTTTAATAACAAACTTATAACTATCAGCCAGAATGTATTCCCCTGGAATGTATTCCCCTGGAAAACCTGTGGTGTGACTCTGACTTCCATACAAAGGCAACCTCACATAACTGGGCTTTAAAAAAAGCCAGCATTTTTTACTGCACTAAAAATGGATGAGTATTCATTCTGCTTAGATTGCAATTGCACCAGCGGATGCAAATATTCAAAATGGATTCTACAATGGTGTTACATCATATGGACTTTGCATAGACAATCACTTAAACAAAGCCAACAGCCTCAATTAGCCCAAGTTGGTAGTGAAGTCAGCTTGCAAAATATATAAGGCACTTCACATTTCAAGTACTGAAATGAAACGAACAGCATTCAGGTGATGAATAAGATTTGCACCAGAAGTTAATAAAATCAGAATAACCTTTCTTGTAAAATAAATTTCTTTCCTTATTGAAATTATTTTTTTTTAATTTTCCACTTTTTTTTTAAATGAATTCAGTATTACATAAGCTACTCATTTGACTTTCTGTTCTCACATTTCTCAAAAACACTGCCATAAAATAAAATCATTCTATAATCAATTTTCTGATTCAAATTGGGAAAGCAAATGAAAAATCCAACATAAGCATTTTAAATATCAACAGAATACAAAATTTTATTTTCTTGTTACACTGTTTTCAACAGCTAGAGAGAGTAAGTTTATTCCTTATTTAAACAGGCCATCTTAATCAACTTAAAAAGATGATTAATGTTTTATAAAAGCTTTTGAAAATGTTTAAGATGAAGTTTTTGTCCTATGGAAATGATTGATAAAATTCTACTGTAACACTTGGTGACCCATTCAATGGGTTTGATTCAAAGTTCCAATGAGCAACTAATAGCAGATGGATAAATCTGAGTGACCAGCTTCCCAGTGTGTGGATGCAGCAAAAAGAAATAGGAGTGATGCACTAAACTTAAAAATAATATTCTTATGTTTCAATACATGTATGGTGTTTTGCACAATACTTTATTTTTGCTCTCATTTAGCTATATTTGCTCTGTTTAGAAACCACACCTTTAATAACAAGTTGCAAAACATCCACTAGATTTTATGGATGCTACAGGTCAGGGTTGAGAATAAATCAGAGCTGGAGTAGAATGTTCTGTATTCTAAGAAATGCTCAAAGATGCAACTCATCCATTTTCCATGTATAATTTAGTTTATTTCATAATATTTCTGATATTCTAATTTAAGGTTCAAATCAAAAGCGTGTTGGGATTTGTTTCAGTTTTTGGGAGTTTTTGGGCAAATGATGCACAGGATCTTTTAGCCATCCAGCATAGATTCAGCTTTGTTAAGAATATGTAAACAGAAAGATGAGGAAATAAAATATAATTTGTAGAAACAGATCTTATAAACATGCAAGCATATACCCACAGGTTATGGGACAGTAAAAAAATACTGATTCAAACTTCATAATATTTTTAAAAAGCAATTACTTAGGCTTAGGAAACCATGCATAAAATCTGAGAAAGCTGACTTCAGAAATTTAACTGAATGTCTATTGGAACTAATAATGAAAAGGTATTAGGACCTATAGAAAAGCAGAAAGGACAGTTAGACCTCATCGAGGTTCAAACGCATAACAGTATATTTATTTTTTTATGCTAATAGATTGGGAAAAATAATTTAGAAAAACTGAAATATTAGATCCACTTAGATAATTATTCTGATTTTTATAAAGCAACTATTTAAATAATTTTTGCTTTAAGGAAGGAAAATATCTTCCACAAATGCTTGAAATGAAGGCAGTCTTTCCAAATGACAGATCCAAAGCTATGATGTTACTTGAGACATGTAGGTTAATCTGGTAAACTTGTACTAGGATCAGACATCTATAAAATCAGACTGTGTGCAGAATAGCCTGGAAGCTCACATGAAATCTTGTCATGCCCAACAGCTTGGCATGACAAAGTGCCAAATAGGCATTTTGCTATTTGCTGCTGGGTGTAGTTTGAAAAAACTCAATGGAAATTCTTCAAGGACAAATTATTCCACAGATGTTTGTGAACTGATAGAACCTTCAAAAAATTCAAAAAAGGAGTATTTTTTTGTAAGCACTTAGCTGTGTTTGTTCCTTCCCCCGACTAAAAGGGAGCAGAAGAGCTTGAAATTTAGATGTCAACTGTTTTCTGTAAAATATGAACTTGTCTTCTACAATGAAAGAATATAAGCAGTAAATAGTACATCATGGAAATTAAATGAGACAGAGAAAATATAAAGCAAAAAGCACCCAGGAAACAGAACAACTTCATAAGTGTATACTCTAAAGGTAATATATACTGATATCAATATATTCTAATAATAGAATGTTGAATGATAATACAAAAATGCAAACATGACTTTGTTCCAACATGGATTAATCTGATCACCTACATTTCTGTTCTTTCAACTCACAGAGAATTTACTGCTTTTCTGGATAGAATACTAATTTTTTCCTGCTAGAATAAATGCTGTTGCCTGGCTGTTAAAGTTACCCTAAAGGAGCTGTTTAGTTTTCAAAATATAAACCTACAAGATTCAGAACTCTATCTTCTGTGAAAGGAGTTAGACGCTCCTAATGCATCCTTCTGCAGAGGACTGCACACTTCCTTTACAAACAACTCTATTTTAAGCTTGCCAACGGATATTTGATTCAGCCATACACAGAAGAATATGTGACCTGAACTGGAAGAATAGGAAGAATTTGCTTGGAGTTGTTTTTTTAAAAAATTTTTATATGTATAAGAATAAGACAATAAACATTGCAATAAAATTACAAGAGGTTTTGAACTTAATTATTTTTTTTTTATTTTATTTTTTATTCCGCAAAAAGCCTAAACTATAGTTTACTAGTTTCATATGGAAGTCACTGAAATCTACCTCTAACTATAGTTGTTCTCAAGTGTGGTACTGACCATAGATTAGACATTTCCAGCACATTATAATAGAAATCAAGTCTTGCAGATGGTGAGTTATTGCTGGTGAGTTATTTAAAAGCATTAAAATACTTTATTTTGTTTAGATGACACATTTAGATGGCTTGTTAACTAGTAAGAGGATCCTGAAAAAGACATTGGTTACTTGAATACATTCTATTTCTTGCACATTCACGAGCTTTGTGTTGCACCATTATGGTTTTGTTTGTGATAGTGCTATGAGGTAAAGGAACATGGGAGCTGGAATTTCGCTTTACAGTGAAGTTTCTAAATGTGACTCTATTGCAGAAGCAACTGCAGCTAAATAACCTTAGTGACAACCTGCTGGGCAAACACTCTTTAGGAGGCCTGATTCTCATTTACACTAAGATCCTTTTCTCGGCAGTGGTATGGATTGGGAACTTAAAGTCATGTAAGAACAATTTTAAAGCCACTTTACATAGCCAGAGCAAACAAAGGGGGCTGAAGATAAATGAAAATTAAGGTCCAAGTATTCTATGAGTCTACTCATTTCTCACAGCATCCCTGATGGAGTAAGCAATTGCTTTCTAAATAAAATATACCAAATGCTTCTGGTTTCTAAAGCTTACTGCATCAATGAAAATCTTGAAAGGAAAATGAAAGAAAAATCTACAGGAAAAGCTACAGTTACTTTTTTAAGAGGGGTTGACTGATCTATAAAACAAATGGAGGCTTTCTGAAACAGGAGCTTCATTACACCCTTCTCTGATCCAATGATTAAGCTTCTAAGCTCAATAAATAAACATTCAGCATCTAATAGAAGACACCTTGCTTCCCCTTGTAAAACTCAAGTAAAAAGTAAGCTTTGAAGGGCACAAATAGGCACAATTCAACCTTTTTCCCAGCCTTTCTTCCTCTTTGTCATGTTCTATTGGTCATGTATCTTCTTGTGCATTATACATCCTCTTTCACAGACAATCTGCATTATCTGTCAGCAAACAGGGCGTTTTATCCATCATTAAAATGTTTAGCTTTCCTATTTTTTTCTAATATTTTGTATTTTATTTTTGTTGGTTAGTTAGTTTGTTTGTTTATTTGTTTGTTTTGTTTCTTTGAGAGGGGTGGTGAAGGGGAGGAGGTTATTAATCACCAGTGAAGAACATTAACCAGGTTTTTTTAACTGCTTTGTTTTAAGCATCAGTAGCTGATCGAATGACAGTCATAAAGATCTCATTTGTTCAACAGCTATTGAATAATGAAAGAGGACATTTATTGTTATTTTTTCATCATAAAATAAGATTTTTTGTATTCAAGATTGATAAAAAACTTTTCACATTTTTGACACCAAAGAATTATACAAGTTTATGATTCTAGAATTTAAAGGAACATTTTTACAAGAAATATGAGAAAATTAGGGCAGTTTGTGAGAAATCATGGTCATTGAGGTAGTCACGAAATTAAACAGAACAGAACAAACAAGAAAAGACTGAAACAGTAGAAAGCAGAATGAACTAGGAGATAAGATCACACTGATTCATGGAAGAATTTTTATTTGCTGTATTTCAAAAGGAAGATCACAGGGCAAATGATCGGTGGAAATCCAATGCCAAGAGTTTAAATAAATGCATGAAAAGCGCCAAGGCCTTTAGAGTGCAGTCATTTATTCATACCATAACTGTTTTATTTACGACAATTTTCATGCAACTGAAAATTCTTGTGTCGTACAATGTCTCATGAAAGACCAAACTACAGCAAGAGAAGGTGGAAAACTGAGACCCAGTTGAATATATCCAAAGATACTTATGAGTTAAAATGAAGAGTAAAAAGTGGTCTCCTCTCTTTTGGGGGAGAACACCAATATTGGCTAAGATCTGAATACAAAATTATGAAGTAAGGATGTTAGGGTTTTCCAAATGGTTGATCCTACTGCAGATAGCATAGCTTAGACCTCTTCAGACCTCTTGAGACCTTTCTGTGCAACTAATCAGTCTAATGTAAAGTTCAAATAAATTAAGAAAAAATATACACACTTTGAAATGTAGACTGTCATAATGAGAGAAATAAAATAGATTTATCAAGACTACTGAAAGACACAACAAAGTATTATTATTAGAAAAAAAAATTATTTATGCCTTAATGCAACTTATGCCAGTAGACTATGTTTTTAATATAATATCTTTGAAAATTAAATAACACAGAAATACATCATGGGCATTATGATCAAATAGTGCAAGACAAATCTCATATAAAATAACATATGTAACATATGTATGTTATATACAATATAGAGACATCACCTGGTTCATATAATAAGCAGGTCAGGAATAATTTTGCATAACAGAAATGTGTTTGAGTGTGATGTCCTGGGTTGACGGTGCCTCTGTATCCCAGATCGTGAGATTGTTGTGTCTGGCGGCGGCGGCCTTTCCCCGC
>VZUI01037703.1:0-26447 GCA_013401135.1 Cettia cetti | reverse complement strand
AGGGACACCCAGGGCTGAGGGCCCCTCTCTCTGGGGCTCCTCTCCAGGCTGAGCAGCCCCAGCTCCCTCAGCCTCTCCTGGGCATGGAGATGCTCCAGGAGCTTCTGTCCCTGCTGTGCTGACGATCCAGGGCTGGACACAGCAGCCCAGACTCTCTTAATTTAAGGATATACTTTATTTTAAATAAATGTTATGACCATGAAGTAGATTTTTTTTTTAAACTCTTTCATCCACCATCAAATTTATTTGATTGCATTCAAATTAGAAGGCCATATATAGGTAATTGCATCACAGCCGAGAAAACAGCAGAACTTCTGCATGCCAGAGGTACCATTCTGTTGAGACTAAAACATTCTTGGTTTCTGTCATTTGAGCCCAACTGGGTGTAAGAATCACCTGAAACTATAGCCTTGCCTGATTTGTGTATTTTGTGCAGTTGTTGTTCTGTCTTGGCAGATGTTGCCACCTTCCTCCTCCCTGTTGCTACCTTACTGGAAGAGCAGAGATAAATATTCCTTCTCTTGCCACACATACGATAAATCACTCTGCCCCAAATTTCTTCCGAATGATGAACCCCTTGTTGGAAACAGCTCTGAAACTCTCACCTCTAAACCTGAGTTTTGGGGATACAGATGAAATACTGGCTGATGGTGAGATGGCAACCAGGGAATTGTAGAACACGATTCTCGGTGCCCAAATTCCCCCCAGCTCAATGCCATGAACCTGCAGTAAGGCAAAACTGAGGGGCCCAGCTGATGGCAGAAGGTGACATTTCAGATGTACTCACCACACCACACCTGCCTTGATCTGGCAGCTGCAAGTCTGAGAGGAAAGTGCTCTGCTAAATGAGCCTCACGTGATGTTTAATTCCAAGCAGCAACAAGGGCAGCTTTGAGCACTGTCAGCTTCAGAAGAGTGTTGCAGTGGTTGCTTAGGTGACTGTTAAATACTCAAAAAACTTCTCTATTTGTATACTCCAAGCTGGTGGCAGCTGTGGATCTGTTGATCAAGCACTTATACCTGTGTGCACTGGAGACAGAGTCTGCTTGCATAAAACTCTTTCAGAAATAGTGCAGATTTCATATTTACCTTTGCTAATCCATGCACTTGGGGGTCATATTGGAAAAGGGGATGAGCAGATGTTGGTGAGGGCGATGCCTTGGGAAGGCTGACCTGGAACAGAGACTGAACAAAGCTGGAGAATAAAGCAGACATTTATTAAAAAGCCTTTAAGGGTACACCTTGGGCAGGACAAGAGCCTGGTCAGGGCTACACCCAAGGTGGACCCAAAACGGTCACAAAAATGGTCACAAGGTCTCACACTTTTATAAGTTTTGGTCCCATTTGCATATTGGGGTTTGATTGTGCAATTACAGCTTCAGGTTGTGAGGTCCCATCCTTCTTGTTCCTCCCTTCAGTCCACCATTGTTTGTGCATTTGGAGCTGAAATTTTGCCCGTTGTCCTTGGTCTCCAGCAGGAAAAGGATGTGTTTTGTCTGCCTGCTCCTTGAAGGGAGCTGAATAACACTTACTAGGAGGCTCAGAACTACACCCCTGGGCAGCACAGAGTCTGAAAAACATGTAACCTAAAACTTAAGGCGTCAGGTGCAACACCACTCCCGGACAAAGGAACAGCCTGGAAGGTCAAAACGCCCCATTTTAAGGTTCAAATTCTGGTGGTATTTACTTTTTATGAGCCTGTACGAAGGCAAGATTAAACAGCTTTGATATTGAGAATGTAATTTTAACAGCTTGGCTCCTATCACCTTTCTAAACTCTAAAATTTCCTTTGAAGAGATGATACATTTGTTGTAGATGAAGCCTTTATTAATTTTTCTTTGTTCAAATAGAATTTGTGGAACATGGAGCACTCATTTTATTTCCATGTGATGCAAAGTATTATGAAATATATACAGTAAATAAATATTTACCTTCAGTAATTGTTTTAACTTAACATAAATGGAGAAGGAAATGCTGTCTATTAGGAAACTATTTACAAAATCTCTGCCTTGCAACTTTTCTTGAGTATGATTCTATAGGTCTCTGGGCATCTCTTATTTTTTAAAACTATATTCTCATATTCCTTATTTATCGCCATAAACTGTGATTTCTGTCTACAAACAACTTCAGGCCTTATTTTCAAATTATTGCAAAGGAAAACAGAAAAGTATCATAGTAAAGGGCAAATTTCATCTACTAAGACAAAACAGTACTTTGAAGCACCAGTTCTCAACTAATTGCACCTATTTTTTTATTATTTTAATGGCAGAAATTAAAATTAAGAAGGAATTTTGTGGAGACAAAAGTGCTTTGAGGAGGGCTCATGTCAGTGATGCCTCTGTTGTCCATGCATTGAGAAGATTGAAATGGGCCTTGGAGCATCCCTGCAAAGACAGCAGGAAAATCAGAGTGTTCTGCCCCTTCTCTGATCTCCTCTGTTCCCTCAGACCGATTTTGATCCCACACTGATCACAATGTCTCACCTTTAAGCACCACATACAATGGTTTTGCTAGCCAGCTGCCATTGCCAAGAATCATAAAACCATATAAAATTGGAAGGGACTGTAAAGAGCACCCAGATCCAACTTCCCTGCCATGGGCAGGGAGCCTTCCACTGGATGAGATTGCTCACAGCCCAATCCAACTTGGCCTTGGAGGTCATATTTCTAATAATAATAATAATAAATAATAATAATAAATGATAAAGCATGTGGTGGGTGCATACAAGCCACATAGGAAGAGGTATTTTTAACATGCTGTTCAGATACTTTAGTAATGTAAAAAAAAAAATAAAATTAGAAAATCTGTGTAGGATGAAAATTCAGGGTAACACAGAGAACTTAGTGGCCTGGCAAATTTATATTGACTTGCCACAGGGGCTTTTATAGGAAGAGTTCAGAGAGCAATTCATACTGAGCGCATTCAAGGACCCTTATTTTATATCAGGAGGAGAAGGTGGATTTTCTGTGGTGCTGCTAACACGTTACCTGTTGGGCTGGGTGTAGCTGACCCTTTTTCTGTGCTCACACAGCAGCTGGAATGCCATCTGCATGGACTGGGGTGGCAGCTGCTCAGTGGGGGAAGAGCAAACACTCTTTCCAGCAGGAGACGCAAAAAGCACCTTTCAGTCGTATTTGCTTTACTTTTCCCAGTGTTTGTCAACAGCAGATGTGTTCAGGAAGCTCAGAAAGTTGCCTGGAAGGGAAAAAGTGTGACTCAGTGTGTGACAATTGGTTTAGAACTTTGAATAATAACTAAAAAAAGTCCATGCCTCCAAAAAACAGCATTAGAAGAGAAAAATCAGCCTGAGAACATGTCCTTTATTAGGAGCTATTTATTTCATATTGCACTTATATTTTTCTTTAGAAGTCAGTGTTTATCACAGACTTGTCTCATTATTTAAACTACACTACATTATTTAAACTGTTTAATCTGTGTATTTAGAATTTCTTTACTATGCTATACATTGAATACTTTAACACATTCTTATATTTTCATTTACTAAAACCAAAGAAATGTCTATTACAATCTTACCAAAGTGTGTTAAAATAGACAGTTATTGTTCCCATCCTTGCAAAAAATTGTAATAGCTGATATTTTCACCTCAGAGACTCTTTCAGGGAAACTGAAAATTTTGCAATTTCCTTTTAATTATCATATAAATTAGCTATGCTTCTGGGAAGGGTGGAGTTGGAGAGTCAAATGGTAAAGGTTTTGGTTATTTCACTCAGTTGTTAATATTTTAATTTTAGCTGCCATCTGTAGAAGAAAATGAGAGAGTGAAAATTCCTGCATATTCAAATGCCTGAGGGGCAGGTCAGGAAATAAAAATTGAGGCAATATTTGGCCATTCAGGGCCATGCTATAAATTGCAAAATATTAAAAGGCACAATCTTCTTTGTGGCAAGGCAAGACTAAACTGAAGGCAACAAAATTCGACTTCAGCATCTCGTACTGCAAGCAAAGACATAAACTTTTACATAAATTGTCATCAACTTTACAGAAAAGTTACCAGTCTTGGAGGTTGTAGCACCTAAGTTACAATTTTCAGTACCTCATTTAGAATAACCTGAACTGAGGGTTGGGGAAGTGGGTATATTCCTCACTCAAAAACTTTGAAAAAGAAATAAAATATGGAAGGAAAGTGCAGGGTCTGCATCATCTTAGTGATTGCCCCTCTGATTGGAAGTAATAGAAGTGAAAGCTTTTCTCTTTTCTTTGTTTTTAGAGTTTATTTTCTAACAAAATGCATGGTGGCCAAAGGATCTGCCTATTTTCTGTGATCCACAACAAACTCCATGTACAATCTGAGGCCCAACATTAATTTCCTGTTATATGTGAGGAAATTTCCAACTACACACTTGTTTGTTTGTTTTGTTCTTTGAGTTTGGTTTTTTTTTTTTTGTTTTTTGCTTAATTTTTGTAGTCCACAGCTGGTTAAAGCAACAGAAATGCTCCAGTCCCCCAGGAAAAGGTAAAAGGACAGACTTGTGCCTTAAGGACATTATAAAACTCACCTTTTTTCCCCCTCCCTCTGCCTCTTTCCACATTTTTTGTAGTACCTTCTTCATCCAGCATCCTCTGAGACCCTTTGATGCAGCTGAAGGCTGATGGTAAAAAGGAAGAAATAGAAAAAAAAAAAAAAAAAAAAAGAAAAAAAGAAAAAGGATTAAGAAAAGTTTAAAAGAGATGATGGGAAAAAGAAATAGGCAAGTCTGTTACGTCAACACATTAAAAAATACGGAAGGTTGTAGTCCTAGAGCAAGAAATAGTATCCAGTTCCTACTGGAAGCTGAATGGATGGTTTGGAGTGGACAGCTGTGCTTGTGAAAAAGCCATCAGAGAGACAGGGGAGGGGAAAAAAGAACAGATCTAAAGAGATTTCCTTTTTCCTGCTGATTTGTGAATTCTCTGGGAAGACTGCTATTTCCTTTCCCTTTTGAAGCTGTTAAATTGCACAGAGAATGGCAGGAGTTGGTGTGCAGATGTCACGGCACCAAAACGCCGCAGTCTGCAAAGCAGGATCCCTCTCGGGACAGTCAGTGTGGGGTTTAACCCATCACACACAAACATCTGCATGGGAAATGCCTGTCCCTGAGCCAGTTTATCTTATTACAAAACAAGAGAAACAGACATTTCTGACGTGTGATTTTTGTTTTCAAGAGTAAGATATTTCAGTATGGTTAAAGTAATCATTCCCTAAAATCATGTATGTTTTTCCAGTCAAGCAAGGCTGGACTGAAGAGCTAAAGACATAGACATTAACAGTAGAGACAAGGAATATCAGAAGAGATGAATCCTGGTTTTGTGCTTAATTCTGAGGGGTCATGATTCCCTTCATAAAGAAGGGATCTCCTGGCTCCCCTTGAAGCATTGTGAGGGAAAAGATTTCCTGATTTTCTTTCTGGCCCCTGTGGGAAGGCTCTTTTTCCAATAAAATTTTTGGAATTTTTGGAATTTTTGGAAAACCACATTACCCTGAGAAAAAGGCACTATGGAAAACAGAGTCCTCAGTCTCAGCCTGCCTGAGTTTAAATCAATAACTTTATCTGTAATCCCCTAATAAATGCCATGAAAAAATATTTGGTCTCCCGTATCATGGTCCATGGCTACCCCAATTGCACAGATTTTGGTCATGGCTGCAGGTGATTTGCCCTGACAGGTTTAGAGGCAGTGATACTTTGTGAAACCAGCAGTTTCCCTTGAAAGTGTAATTTGATTGTGTAATCCAAAGACAGCTGGAGAATATTGAATTTCCTGGCTACTTTAGAATGAACTATGAGGCAATGTGGTGGCCCCAAGACACTGTCATTGCTTGGAAAAAAAAACAAAACAAGTCTGATTCCCAGAAAATATTGAATGTGTTGTGGTTATATGTAAGACGTGCTTGTTTCCTTAGCAGGAACTTTTAGGAAGTGGTTTTACTTGAAGGAGAATCTTTTGAGGAATGCAGTGGAGAGCAAAGAGCAGTGTCAGGAACAGAGTGTGATGAGCTGTCCCGAACCGCCATTCCCCATTTCCCTGTGCTGCTGGGAGGGGGAAGGTGAAGCTGGGAAGAAGAAAAGGGTGGGGGGAAGGTGGTTTTAAGGGTTTATTTCACTTTTCATTATCCTTCTCTGATTTTGTTGGTTAAAAACACAATTAATACCCCCAAGCTGAGTCCGTGTTGCCCAGGATGGTATTTGGTGAGTGATCTCTCTCTGTCCTCCTCTCAGCCCATGAACTTTTGCTGTATTTTCTCTCCCCTCTCCAGCTGTGGAGGGAAGTGATGGAAAGGTTTTGGTTGGTGTGTTGCATCCATCCAGAGTCCACCCACTACACCATCCCTCATGGGTACCATGATTAATTAATGGTGCTCATTAATTAATTAATCCTGATTAATTAAATTGTCCCTCTCTTAACGAGAAGACCCTATATTAAAGACTCCCTTCTCTTTAGGTTTCCTTGCTCCCAAACAGCAAACCCAATCCAAGCCAGAGCCCTCGCATGCAGAAACACATTTGTTTGCAGAGAATAATTCCTCCTCGGTGTTTGTCACATATTTATTTTGTCTCAGTGCCATAAAAAGGGGTCTTGTTGCTGATTCAGAAGGTGCTCATTACAGAAAGACTTCACCTCTCAGCTGCAAAGGATGTTTCCTTGAAATGATAATGTAATGAGTGTTAGATCAGCCGTATGTAGCCGTTAGGCGATTCTTTTGATCGGCTGGAAATGCATTTGTTAAAAAGCTACTTTATTGATTCCCTGGCTGGTTTTTTGTACTGTTTGGATCATCTGTACACACAACACACATCACATTTTTTACCACTTCAAAGCTGTTAATAAATTCACGCTACTCAGGAGATTGAACACGAAATGGAGTGAACTCTTTCTATGGAGAACTGTTGTTCCAACTTTGATGGAAGGAGACTTAGCAGCACACTGAGTGTCTCCTTAAAAATATTTTTAAAACAATCTGCCAGAAAGAGAGCAGAGTATACCAAAGCAAAGGAATATTGCTCCTGGGGATATAAACATAGTGAGGAGTTGTCATTAAGCTTTGAGTAAGTCCAGAGGAGAAATACCACTGAGATTGTAGAGGCTCAGTATAGATCTTCTTCCCTTCTAACTTGTCCACACTTACATTTCCCACTTCATTGTTTTTATGATATATTTGCAGTAAAAGTTTGGACACAGTGAGTATTAAAGTGAATTGTGCTTCTACTGCTAGAACTATGTTAAATATCTCTAGTTAAATCACAGAATCAGTATCAAAGAATCATTGAGGTTGGAAAAGACCTCCAAGACCATCGAGTTCAACCTGTGGCCCATGCCCACCTTGTCCCCAGCCCAGAGCACTGAGTGCCACCTCCAGCCCTTCTTTGGACACTCCAGGAATGGGGATTCCAAAGCTCCCTGGGCAGCCCCTGCCGAGGCCTGAGCACCTTTTCCAGGAAGAAACGTCCTAGCCTTTGTTGGCCTTGAATCTCTCCCAGTTTTGGAAGTAGGTGATTGTGTTTAAGTGTGTTTTGTTTGATAATGTTTTGAGATATTTTATCTTTTCATCATTTCTTTCATTATGGCTTTGGTTTAGATTGATAACCTGCTGATATTCTTTTGGGATCACAAATCTAGGGAGCTCTCTTGAATTATTTAGATGAGCCTTGTGACTGGAACTCTTACAGAACTGTTTAAACTTCTGTGTCGTAATTTGTCATTGATTCTCTGGCTAAGAACACTCATACTTCATTTCCTCCCTCTGAGTAAAGTTACTAACTTCTGTTTCATACTAAGGTGATGCCAGTGTTATCAGGAAACTTTTACACCTCTGTAATGTCTATGAAATAAAGTCTAAAATTTGCCAATGTATTTACAAGGCCATTCAAATGATCATGCTGATAAGTGCTTGGCTTTGGCTGAGTCCATGGTACTTTATCAAATCACAAGATAATGTCCTGAAGTGAGTTTTAAGGCTTTTTTCAGGTGTTTAAATTAAAATGCCCAAAATGAAGCTTTCCAGTCCCGTAAAATTATTGCAGTTATCAGGTATGAAATTATGAAAATGAAGTTTGTCAAGAAGACTTAAGCATATTTTCAGTATTTTTGCATAAATGTTCACATATGTTCAGCATCCAAGGAACCCTGACCATGAGGAATAGAATAGAAATATTTAGCAGAAATAATTTAAATTTCCATACCTGAGTCCCCTATCTATAAAATAGGGATAATAGACTTCCTTGCCTCTCAAAAGGATTGTGAAAATAAATATATTAAAGATTGCAAAGAACTGGAGTATTATGGTAATTGATACCACATGCCCAACTAAGATAGCTGGGAACAATTTCTGAAGAGGCAGGAGTTTTATTCACAGATTCCCAGAATCATTAAATGGAGTAAAAGACCTTTCAAATTCTCCTGGTCCAGCTCCCCACAAGGAGCAGGGCTGGCAAATATTCCTCTTCTCAGTCTGAATGTATGAATAGGAGGTATCTGACCTTGGAAAAGACTGAAGGTCATTAAACAAGTGCTTTTAAAATTTTATTTCATTGGCAAAATTCAGACAAAGCCAGGTAGAAAATAGAACACTTTTTTCATTTCTTGAAAAGGTGCAGTGAGCAATACAGGACAGTGTTTGATGCTTTGTTTCTTTCATTTGTAAAGTCTTCAATATTAAAGTTTTTAGATTAATGACTTGCGAAATTTGATGTTAAAATTCCTTGTTTACTTCTTCTTCAATTTGAGGAAAATCTAGCCTGAGATTGCAATCCCAGAGCATTTTGATGTCAAAAATCAGTATTTGGCATTGGAAGATGAATATTTCACAGAATAGTATTGCCAGCTTCTGTTCTTTTGTCTGTTCTTTTCCTTTTAAAAATAATTGAGATCTGTTTCTTCTAGGATGCTTCTTTAGTTACCTGGATTTAGATGTATTGATAGAATGAAAACCACTGTTGTTTCTGAAGGAGAGGTTTTATTTTTGGACTTGTGGCAGCTTTTTAAGTGTTGAATTTCTTCTTATAATTCTCCTTAATCCCAGGAGTTTTATGTCAAATCATTCACAAAAATTTCACATTAATCTTTAGGCTAGTGGATGACTGAAGCCAGTCAATCTTTAAAGTTTATCCTCTTGTTGGTGATCAAGGCCATTTCTAGGTGAAGTCTTTCCCAAGTGGCACTTGGGGACATGGTTTAGGGTGACCATGGTGGTGCTGGGGTGATGGTGGGACTGGGTAATTGTGAGTGTCTCTTCTAACCCTGGTGATTCTCTGATTCTGTAAAAAGAAAAAAAAAAATAAAAAAGCAAACAACCCCCCACACCTCAAAACGAATGTGGAATTTTAATATCTCTTTCCTGAATATTTATATTAATCTATGACAGTTTTTGGGAGACTTATTCACTAACAAGTGTACTTTTTAAAAAGGCATGGTAAATATATGATATTTTGATCAGTTGATCTGTTTGTACATTTTCACCTTTTAGAGACCAAAACATCATTTTTATAATTGATATTTTTACCCTTTAATCAGCTGTCACTCTCATTTCCCTATATTTCTTTTCAGATCATTGAGTCCTTCAGATATTTAATGGTCTGCAGAGAGCTTCTGCCCTATGTTTCTCTCTTTAGCTAAGCCTCATTAAGCATATAAAAATATATTAATATATTCTGTTACTTTTCCATATAAAAAGTTGCTTTCTTGTGACAGGTGTGTCAGGAGTGTAAGTGTAGTATACGACCCTAAGGTGGGGTTAATGCCCCATCTTTCTGTCTCTTGCATGCCCTGGATAATACCCAAATTGGGAAGAATTTTTTCAACCAGAACTTCAAAGCAGTGGGGTGCATGAGCTTTGGCAATCAACTCATTCAATGTATAATTATTCTGAAGCCAAATAAAATTAATGATCTAGTTCTACGTTTTTTGTTTGTGTGTGGTGGGTTTTTGTTGGGTTTGGGATTTTTTCCTTTTGATTTTGTACTACTGCTACTTCATCCTCTTGTTTGGTCTCTTCACTATTTGAACAATGTGGGGAAGGCTGTGCAATTCCCACTGGAAGTAGGAATAGGTATAAGGCTGTGTTATCCTGTGTTTGTTAAAACTGCTGTCAATTTTGTTCTGACAACTGAAAATTGTCGTGTGTCTGATCAGGTTACAAACACCAAGGACTGCTTACGAACGCGCGCTGTGGCTCGGAAAAACCAGAGGGAATGCTAAGTAGAGTTTCAAATGTGTGTGTTAACTGACAGAGAGGGGGAGGGAGGGAGGAGAAGTCACCTGCTGAGTGATGTGTGGTGACTGCTAAAGAAGCTGGAAGGTGGCACACTCAGCAAAGCACCTGCAGCCCCCCAAGTGTCTGGATCTCAAAGAATGCTGAGCTCTCAGTGCTCAAGAGTAGATGAGAAATCAAATCATGGGATCAGAGAATGGTTTGAACTGGAAGAGACCTTCAAGGCGATCTAGTGTAACCCTGCAATGATCAAAGGCAGCTTCAACCAGATCAGGCAGCTCAAAGTCCCACCCAGCCTGACCTTGAATGTTCCAGGGATGGAGCATCCACCTTCTCTCTGGGAAGCGTGTCCCAGTATTTCACCACCCTTGTACAAATCTTTTTTTCTTATATCTTGTCTGAATCTTCTAGTTTAAAACCATTATCTCATGTCTGTCACTAATAGCTCTTCTCTGGACCTGCTCCAATAGGTCCATGTTTTTTCTTGGACTGAGGACTCCAGAGCTGGATGCAGTAGTCCAGGTGGGATCTCACCAGAGTAGAACAGAGGTGCAGAATCACCACCCTCAGGAAACTCTCTAAGTCTCTCTACTGATTTCTTCTGAAATAAAAAAGTTTTCTTGATCTACACTAAGTTTGCATTTCCACATCACATCTGGGACAGAAGGAGCTGCTTTAGTTACTGAAATGTTGCTCAAAATCAGTAGATACTGAACTGTGTATCAAAATCAGTAGTCTGCAATCAGCATGAGTGTCATGGCTGAAACATGGTGTCACTCAGTCTCTGTGCAAAAGAGATTGTGGCAAATTAGAGCTCAGATAAAAACTTTAAGAGAAAGCTCCCAGGTAATCTGACATCCTGAAAATGCACTTCACTGTGAATAAATAAAAAAGCAGGATTTATCTTGCTTATCATAGACAATGTTTAGCTTTCAAGAATGATTTTAACATGAAATAAGTATACACTTCAGGAAAAACTCTGCTAATTTCAGCAAAGTGAAATAAAATCTGAAAACTGGCCTTGAATGTTAGACAGCTTAAAATGGTTTAATTTTTAGCATGTCTCTTAGGCCAAAGGTAGGCTGGGCTGATATAATTTTTGGAATACATTGGGAAGGGTTGCAGTCATTTCCCTACTTTATTGTCTCTCAGTCCACTCCTCAGATAACCTTCTAAGAGGTAAGCCTAGGACAGCTAAGGGTAGTGAAGACAATGCCAAAATCCCTGAGGCAGAATTCCTGCACTCTGTGATAGGAGAGGTGAGGTTAGATGCTGATAATGTCCATGAGAAATGTCCTTATGTAGGTTAATCGCTCTCTCAAAACAAGGGTAAGAGTGTTTTCTATTCCACCTGGCCTTTTTCCAATTTGCTTAATGTAATCAAAGTTGCATCAGAGTGAGCAGAATGATTGCAGCCAACTTAAATGGTTGTTAGATAGGGCTCAGTGGCCACATCTCTACTGGTAAATAAAACAGGAGCAGGGAGTGAGGTGGAGTGCCAGCCTGTCCTGTGCTGACTGTGCAAACAGTGCCTGGTTCTCACTGGGCTCTTGGGCATAAATTTGGCCAGGGCCAGACAGATAGTACAGCTCAGAGGAGACCAGGAACTCCCCAAGCACAAAGTAGGGACAAGATGGGTCCTGCCATCACCTGTGATACCACCCAAAGTACACGAGAAATCCCGTTTTTCATTTGTTTCCCTGAATCCCATTTGTGGACTCCCAGCCCCTGGAGGTCTCCAAGGCCAGGCTGGATGTGGCTCTGAGTGACCTGCTCTAGTGGAAGATGTCCCTGCACATGGCAGGGGTTTGGAACTGGATGGTCTTTAATGTCCCTTCCAACCCAAACCATTCTATGATTCCATGAGTATCATTTATGACCTAAATGGTAAAATGGAAAAGGGTGACTTTAAATGAATTCCTGTGTTATTTTTGATAGAAAGTACATCTCTGCTAGCGGGCAGCAGAGCAGCAGCTTGCCTCAAGAGCTTTATCAGCCCATGTGCTGCTGACTGAGTATTAATACCCAGTGTTTGTCCAGCATAGTTTTAACTTTGTTTCCTTGTGGAGTCATTTCTTGCCAGAGAAGTAGAGAAAGGATGGAAGTCTGAACAAATATGTCTTTGGGAGAACAACCTGATGACCAAAGGACTTGCTACAGCCAGTTTAGCATGTTCTTGGGTTGAGAATTGCTATTAATATCTGTCTGAATATTTTTCCCTCTGTTTGTGCCTTTTTTCCATCTGAACTCAATCTTCAAGAAATCAACACTAAAGAAAAAAGGACAGGACACATCACTTTTGTAAATAGCAGAATTTAGCAGCTTGTGGCCAAAGAAGGGCAACAGAGCTGGGGAAAGGTTTGGAAAACATCTCATCCTGTGAGGAAGAACTGAGGGAGCTGGGGATGTTTATCTGGAGAAGAGGAGGCTCAGAGGGGGCCTCATTACTCTCCACAACTCCCTGACAAGAGGGACAGTGAGATGGGGCTTGGCCTCTTCTGCTGTGTCCCAGGTGAAGGGATGAGAGGAAATGACCTTAAATTAAACCATGGGAGGTTCAGGGCAGGTATTAGAAAGAAATTTTCACTGAAAGAGTGATCAGGCATTGGAATAAGTTGCCCAGAGTTAGAGTCACCATCTTTAGTGTTCCAGAGGGGTCTGGATGTGGCCCTGGGGGACAGGTGTTTTAGGGGGATGATGGTGGTGTTGAGGTGACCGTGGAACTGGATCACCCTGAAGGTCTCTTCCGACTTTGATTTTATGGAGCATTGAGCAGTTGAGTTGCTGTCCCTTTTTCAGTCACAAAAGTAACTTAACAAAACACTGCAATTACATCTCTGATTCCTCTTTAAAGGCTTATGAGGTATTGTCTAAATTCATGGGATTTGACAAGGGGTGAAGCTGAAATACCTCATTTAAAATGTTAAAAAAAATCCCAGATGAAATAAACTAAAAATGACTCAGGGAGTCTGATACATTTTCACTATTCCATAGAGACTTCTTAGTTGGAGAAGATGGTTTATTAATGAATGTATGAAATCCTGGGACCATTTCTGTTTTATAGACTCCATTTTCACACATTCTTTTCACACACAAATATGTTGTAAACTTAGTTTTACCTCTGCCTTTCAAACCCATAGGAAATGCTTACTGAAAAGAAAGAATAGAGCTCAAGGCCAGAAACCTGTCAGTAGCATAATGAGGAGATGTTCTGTGCTTCCTAACCCTTTCTGTCTCCAGGGGAATGTTTTCTCCTCCAAGGTGAAATTTTGGAGGGCAAGTTCATGTGCATGTGCACACATAAATGCTAATGACAAAGACTCAGCACTAAATCCTATTTTTTTCCCCCACCTACAGCTAAAGCACACTGGATTCACAGGCAGAGTCTGCTGCAGTTCATACTCACCTGGAAAATGGCCACGCTTTAGAACTCGCTGACCCAGAAATGGGAGAAACAAAATCAGTCAGTGAGTCAGTGGCAGTGAATCTGACAGATCCCAGTGCTCTGCTGGCATGGGTGATGTGCTCTGCTTGCAGGTTCAGCCTTAATGCCAACACCAGTGGGGAGACAAAACTGGAATGAGAATGTTGTGTCTTTGCCAGCTCTTTCCCCATGTTCTGCAATCACTGGAAAGAGGTCTGGGTAAACAAAATTCTCAGTGCTCGTTCAAGTGGCTGTGAAATCTTGAAAGCTATGCTAAAGGAGGACAACAGCCCTTGTGTTTAATACCTTGAAGGATCAGTGAAACTACGTGGTAGCATTCTCAATATCTTAATCTTTTCCTTTCTCTTAATTTTATAGAGGAGGACATGTTTTGGTTCTGCTTTTGCTGGGATTGTTTTTTACCATGCAAGTGATTCAGTGTGTTGTACATGTATTTATATGATATTTATCTAAGAATAAGGAGGACTTGGCTTCAAAGGGACCTTTAAAATCATCTTGTTCCACCTCCCTGTCACGGGCAGGGACACCTTCCACTGTCCCAGGCTGCTCAAAGTTTCACTCAACCTGGCCTTGGACACTTCCAGGGATGGTGCAGCACCATCTTCTCTGGGAAACTGGTTCTAATGCCTCACTACCCTCACAGGAAAGAATGTTTTCCTAATACCTACTCTAACCCTATTTTCTCTCAGTTCAAAGCCTTTCCACTTTGTTCTATCACTCCAGGCCCTTGCAAATTGTCTCTCTGCATCTTTCTTCATGGCTCCCTTCAGGACCTGCAAGGCCACCCTGAGCTCAGCCCAAAGCTTCTCCTGTCCAGGCTGAACAATCCCAGCTGTGCCAGCCTTTCCTCCCAGCAGAGCTGCTCCAGCCCTCTGCTCATCCTGGGGCTCCTCTGGGCTCTCTGCAGCAGCTCCACGGCCTCCTTGTGCTGTTTTCTGTTTATTCAGAGTGTTATAGTGCAGGAAGGCTCCCACACCACGTACTTGGGCAGCTTTTTGAGAAGGCTCCTGTCAGAATTAGTCTGAGCAATGCAATTTCATGCACCTGTGCAGCAAAGCATGGCTGGTGCCAACGAGATATCATCTGTACCAGGAAGTTGAGGAACTCCAAGTAGTTAAATCATGTTGCCAAATGAACCCATTAAATTCCAGAAAGAGGAAAACCCCTTTCTAAAAGGTCAGATGGGTGCTTTTATGCAGATAAATGTCCTCTAGCTTCCTGAGGAAAATGCTATTGGTGTATTGGGATCTATGGCATCCTGCACTTGTGTATAAACTTTTTTATCTCTGTGTCATTTTCTTTTCTTTCTGTCTCTTTACTCTCGCTGTTTGCTGCCAGTACTGAATGAGAAGTTCCCCTGCTCTGATACTTGATACTTCTCACATCTTTTTGATTTTTTTCCCCGGTCTTATTTTCCTGTGGTAAATTTGGAGAGGTGTGTTTCTACCTAAGCTGAGTAGATGTTCACACAAGATAAAGAAATTACTGATTAACTTTGCAGTTTCAGTGTAAAACTATTTCTGACTCAATTGTTGTGAAAATGGAATAGTTCTTCTTTCTCCATTTCCCTAACTTGAAAATTTTGACTCTGTTGAGGAGATGAATATACCTCTATTTGAATATTGTAACTTTGGGGGAAAGATTAACTGAAAGGAGTGCCCATGTAAATGTTTCACATGAAACAGTGCATGTGCAGGGAAAATGCATTAAAGTGACAGTAGGTGGCTGAATGCATCAAAAGGAATCAGATTTGGCGTACACTGAATTACGAGAGCAGTATGTTAACTTTTTATGTTGTGACTGGAAAGGGAAGAGATCTATCAGTATGCAAATCGACTTCATGCCAAGCCAAGCATCTTCTAGTATGCAAAATTAAGGTGTGTGTATGAGGCTTGTAGCCCAATTCAGGTTCAAAGGGTTACTTTGAAGCAATGTGTGTTGTATCAGCAGAAATTGTCATGGGAGAATATTGAGCAAACATCTGCTGGTACTGAGTTGCAGGAGAGGTGGGATATGCTGGTCTGTTTTATGAAGAAGCAAATTAAGGGTAACTTTTGACAAGATAACTAGATGCTGTTTAAAAATATAGCAATATACCTAGAAAATAGGTAACTAGGGGGTGTTGGGAGGAGGAGCAGGCTCGGGATGAGCAGCAGAGCACTTCAGCTCGCGTGACAAAAGTAGCTCTGTGTTCACAGAGTGCTGCATAAACTGGCTGTAGTCACTCAGCCACATGGGAAATTGAGTGCACAGGGGCTTCCTGAGCAGGGAATGTAGAGATGGAATCAGGGATGGGCTGGAGCAAATTGTACATCAAAGGAAGCTGCAGCAGGAATAAGCACGGGAGCTTCTTCACGGCTCTGCCCACCTCTGCAATCACAAAGAAGAAACAGAAAATCAAAATGCCCTTTGGAGCTTTTCTGGACTTGCTGATGCTAAAAGACAGAGATGGGGTAGCCTTCCAGAGTCTGAATGTTTCTATTCTGAGGGTGGCAGGGAAGCATTTCCTCTCAGCTTAGCACTGAGGAAAGCTGGGAAATGTTACTGTGCTGGCCACAGGAAATATAGCCCACAGCCAGACACCATAACTCTGTTTAACTCAGGGATGTTATTTTTGGACCTGCCATGGTATCTGTCTCTTCTTGTTCTTTACCATACCTAATGACAGGCAAATGGCTACAGGGGGCCCTGCTTGCATGCTTTTCAGTGTAAGTGCAGTGCTCTCTGTGCAATGGGAGCCTCTCTGTGCCAACAAGGGGAAGTTTCTCACCTGTGGTTTATTTTGCAGCCATAGGTGAGGGGATGTAAAATGTGGGTGACATCAGTTTGATCTGGCTCCTTCAGCTGGCCTTCATTCTGGCTTCAGAATTCACTTTGTGTAGAGAAAGGAGGACAGATGCTTCCAGCTAGGATTTTTAGAAGCTGCCTCTTACAGTGCTCAGGATTTTGCGGGGAAGGACCTCTCTGCTGCCCTGGTTCTAGTACAGAGCAGAGTTGTTATCCCATTTAATTCCTTTTTATGCAGTCAGGAATGCCTGTCTTCCCTGGCAATAACAATTTGTTTTTATGGCACCTGCTTTGGGAGGCAGCCAGATTACTTTCCTGTTGCCAACTTGGAATCTCTGCCTTAGTGTGTATCACATTCAGGTATCAGGTTTGTATTTTGGCATGGTTTTTCTTTCTTTCTTTAAAAAAAATGAACTAAAACCAAAAAAACAAACAAACAGCAAAGTATCCTGAGATAATAATCAATTTTCAAGCAACAAAGATTTTATCAGCTAGTGAAGTGCACTTTCTTCTAGCTCTTTCTGTTGTGGATCTGTGTTCATTAAAAAATGCCAAACTCTGCTAAGAACGACCAGCCCCTTCCCTGCTATTTATTTATTTTTAGAAATGGCTGTCTGCCTGCTGGGTGCATGATCTGAGGATCTGGACTTGTGCCTCCAATAATTGCACCAAGCAGCCACTCGGTGTGTGGATTTAGCAGTGGCAACACAGGTTAAATACAACCAGTGTTGGATGGTTTAATCATTTTTCATATTACCTGCTCTTGCATTTTAAATGGTACTGACAAAGCAGAATATTATCTTCCACATTTGATGGATAGAGTTGCTCGAATAATGCTTTGTGATTCAAGTAAAACTGACAAGAGCATTACAAAGTACAAGTAGAAAATAAACCTTCACTGACCACAAATTGGGTGTGAGTTGTACACAGTTTGAGGAAGGGAGCCTTCTCTCTTGTTGCAAATGCTTTGCACATTGCAAATTTCTTTTGCCTAATGAATAATGCCTCATCAAACATGCTTTATGTCTGAGATCAGTGCACATTTAACCAAGAGTTAATTAAGTTAACAGGGTTTAGAAATGAACATAATGCATAGTTTGGAATTTTCATTCTGGCATGATTTGCATTTGGCTGAAACACCGTGTAATTGGCAAAGCCCCACGAAGGTGTGTTGCTCTTTTCATGCTCTAAATGAATGTTAACTCTGCTCGGGGCTTTGGATGACTTAATTGGTTAATTGTTTCTGGACATGCCTAGAATGTGGGTGTGTCCAAAGCTAAAAAGAATCCAGCTGTGGAGGCAGTCAAAGGAGGAAGAAAAGAGGTTACTGGGTTAGAAGCAGTTTGGGGAAAGAAGGCAGGGAAGAGATGCTGCATCTGTGAGCATTGAGCTGCAGAGGGAAGAGGAGGAAACCAAACCCACACAGACTAAGCATTCAAACTGCCTTGTTTTGCCAGGGGCCGAATGATGAGCTCTGATTTACTCATTAATGAGAGGCTTTTACTCATTTTTGAATCCTTAAATAGACAAATAGTGCTGGGGAAAAAAAACCAAAACAAAAAAACTTTGAAATTTCAGACAATTCTCTTTTCAGTGTTTGCCATGTTCAACCGTCTTTTACCAAACAAACTAAAAATTAAATAAAGAAATGGTGATGCCCTGCCAAGACCTCTGCTGTTAGAATTAACAGGAACACAGCATGGGATAGCCACTGTGCTTGTGGGAGTCCTGAGGAAGGCTCAGAAGGGCCTGGCTGCCTAAGGGAGCAGAGGACATGTGAGTCTAGCCTCTGAGCAGGGACCAGCACTGGACAGTGCAGTTAATGTCACTCTCTGCCTGTAATGTGCATCAGGGATGCCCAGCTCAACTGAGCATTTGGTAAAAAAAAAAAAAAAAAAAAAAAATCCAGGCTGTCAGGACAGGTTCCAGTTTCCACTTCCCACCAATGTCTGCTTCCTCAATTTCCTCCTGCAGCAATGCCCTTCTAGCGAGGTCCTGACATGCTGTCCTTCCCAGGATCTGTCTCCTCTCACCCATTTTAGAACTGTACAGTTTGTTTAGGAAAAGGAGAGATCCAGCTTTCTTCTGGGACTTTCTGCTCTAGAGCTGGTTTTGTTTATCTGTGCACACTTTGGCCAGCTCACCTTGCAGCCAGCCAAGGGTCTTGTCCTGGCCTCTTCTCCCAGGAAACAAGGGACAGGACAAGAGGAAATGGCATCAAGCTGCACCAGGGGAGGTTCAGGTTGGACACCAGGAGGAATTTCTTAATGGAGAGGGTTGACAAGCATTGGAAGGGGGTGCTCAGAGAGGTTTGGAGTCCCCATCCCTGGAAATGTCCAAGGAATGACTAGATGTGGCACCGGTGCTCTGGGCTGTGTGACAAGGTGGGCATCAGAGGCAGGTTGGACTCGATGCTTTTGAAGGTCTTTGATTTTGGGATTCTGTGGGCCAAAGAGCAGCTGTGCCCTTTCCAGATGGGCTGCAGGCAGCCTGCAAGGGTGTCACCGGCTGTGAAGGAGACTCTCCATCCCTGGAGAGGAAAACCCAGCTTGGGGGATGTCCCATGCTGTTATCAGGCTGAATGAGCTGTTTTGTAAATCTCAGTGTTGGCGTAGGCAGGAGTGAGCACATCATGCCACTGGGCAATGTGTGTAGTTATATTTAGGTTTTTGGGTGTCTGAGAGAAATTTAAAGGATTTTCCCTAGCATATAGGCTTGTAAAGTTTGAAAAAAACCCCGAACCAAACAACAAAAAAAACCAACTCACAGTACAAATCTAGTTTAAGGTGCAGAAACGCTATTTTTTGTGCTATTTAATTTGTTGTTTTTTTCACTTTGCATTTCCCATTGGCTTTTTATTTCTGGTTTCTTTGTGTTTACGGCCTCCCAGACTTATTAACTCGGCAGTGGCATCGTGCCTGGCTGGTGGTGACAGGCTGTCAGAGCGCTGCAGCTCTCCCCGCTGCAGAGCCCCGTCAGTGACAAACACTGACTCACCGCCCAGAAACACCACCGGGAAAAATCACAAACCCCAGCTCCAGGAGCACCCAAAACTCCTTCAGCTCCTGCCCTCCCCTGTGTCTGTCTCTTCCCCTCTCCCCTGCTCCCACAGCTGCTGCTCCCAAGGTGACTGAGCAGAGTTCCCTGGGCTGCTGCAGGTGCCGCGCTCCGGTGCCATCGGGAGATGCCGAGGCCTTGTCGTGCCCCACACAACAGAGCAGCCATTTGTGGATGTGAATTTTTTCTGCCTTTTACTTTTTCTCCAGTTTTACCTAATCTCTCTCTCCACTTACCTGTTGATTATTTTTTTTTTTTTTTGGGCTACCTAAAAAAGGCCAGACAAAATTAAGGGAATAAAAAGCAGTTATATTTACTGAAGGGCCTTCAGGTACATTTCAGGCAGAGGAGTTCCCCTCTGCCTACACCCAAAATAAATGACAGCTCACAGGTCTTCACAACTTTCACATAAGTTTGGTCCATTTGCACATTGGGGGTTAATCTTCCAATTACAGCTCCAGGTAATGAAGTTATTTACCCCAAGTTTGCTCCCCACAAGTCATTTTATTTACATTTCTCAGGTCCTGGGACAGTGAGGGGTCTGTGATTCCCAGGCCTGGAGAGGAATTGTGTTGTCTGGCCAAAATAGAAAAGCAGCAGCTAACCCTCTATAGGGAGTTTAGAGTTATACACTAAAGAATTGCAGGATTACAAATATATGGAAAATATAAAAGCTAAAATCCTTAGACATCACTGTGTTCTCTGGGAACAGCGTTGTCCCCAGTGCCAGCTGGGCACTTGGAGAAAGCTGGAGGAGCAGTGAATTTTGCACATGCCTGGGAAGGGTTACAGACAGTGACATCACAGGTGCTGGTGCAGCTCCGAGCAGCTGGGAAAAATCTGAAAGCTTCATTGCATTCAGTGCCTTAAAAAAAAAATAAATAAATGAGTTGCATGGTTATTTCTTTGCTGAAAGGTTTGGAGGGTGGTCACAGTGCAGTGGAAAACACTACATCAAGTTGATGGGAAGAACCTAGAGGAGGTGAGTGGTGTCACTTGCTAGGGGAACTAATTTTATTTTCCAGAGAGGGAGGAAAAAGGAAGGTCATGCAGTACAAAGCTGGGTAGAGGCTGAAATTGCATTTTGCCACTTAATTAACAAGCATCCAATCTATAACCTGTAGCTGTCCTGCAGCCCCATAATTGGGAGCTGAACCCATTTTCTCCAACCCTCTGAACTCCCCACACATGACATGAGGTATCAGAGTGTGTGACAAATCACCAGTGTAGGACACCTGTGCTGTCACATGTGCCACCTCTAGCTGATCAGGTTAATTCCCTAATTAATTATTGATAGGTTCTGAGGCATCCATTGCTTTTATTTTTAAAATTTAATTTTAATTAATGATTAGAGGAATGCAATGGTTTATTTGTATGGAAAAAAAAAGAGGGATAAAAGAGATTTCCTTAATTAGGCCTGTTATTTGGTTTCTTGGGTTTGTTTTTGTTGGGAAATAGTGGCATGAATATTTCACAGGACTTCATTAAAAAAAAAAATAGGAGCCCACAAGACATCAGTCTCATAAGATGATGAAAATGGAAGAACTGCTGATGAAAAACACTAATAAAAGAGAGGGCAGATGAATCTGGGGGAAGAGCATTTCAACAAATGAATTCCTGCTCTCCTCAGAAGGTCTGCTGCCTAACCTGCATCTGCAGGCAGCACTGACTGGAGAAATGAGATGACAGCTTCTCCCTCCCCCCTCTGACTGTGCCCCTGAGGACTTGAAGATGTTTAATTTGATATGCTTTTGAGTCCTCCCCCCACCATCTCCAATCTCCAGGGATATTTTATCATCAACACTGTTAAAATTTAGATGTTGTTATCCCACTACCTCAGCTGAGTTTGTGCTTCATTTTTTTTTCCCTTCGTGAAAAGGTAGAGCAAGTGGAGGATCCAAAATATGCACAAACCTAAATTTTTAAAGGCAAGCTATAAGCAAATATAGGTTTCAGGAAGCAAAGGCTTCTACAGGCTCCAGGTTCTGCTTTTCCATGGATCACTGGGTTAACTAAAGCCTATGAGAAGGCTCTCGGTGGTGTGATGGTTGTGACAGATATTAGATTGGAGGGAAAAGTAGACAAAAAGAACTATCATTCAAAATGACACGAGGTTGGTGCTTGCAAAAGGGAAGAAAAGTCCTGAGTTTAGGCAGAAAATGTTGCTCCTGGTTTACGACTGCTTCAGGTTTGCCATTATGGGTGGGCAGTAGTAAATTGGATGCTCAGCCTTTTCTTCTTGTGTTTAATCATAGAATTTAAAAAAAAAATATCAATTTTCCTCTCCTGAAGGAGAAAAAAGAGAGCTAAAATTAAACCTAACAGCCTCTTTGAGTGATCACTGACATCTCCTGATGTTTATAATTTTTCAGGACTATGGGAAAGACCATGAGATTCAGTGTATGGACGCCCTTAATGTTCTTTGACGAGCCAATATTTGGGGTGGGCATTTCATTACAGGAGGAGCTGATGGTAGACAGGTGAATGATGTGTTGTTAAAATAAGCTTAGTGAAGCTGCCAGGAGCAGCCCTGGTAGTGAAAAGCTGGCAGAAATTGCCCTTGCAGCAATTAAGACCTGCTTGGGTGTCAGTGGAATATCAGCCCCATTAGCCATTGTCTTTAATGCTGCTGCATCCTGATAGGAGAGGGAGAAAGCAGCTCCCTGGACACAAGACCTGCATGGAGGTGTCTTTATTTTGTGGTTTTCAGCTGTGGAATATTGCCAGCAGGTTGTTTTTTGTTGTTTTGTTGAGGTTTTTTTTTACCTGAAATAAAAGGGAGGGTGGAAGGGAATTGTATAGGAGAGGGAGTAGCAACACCTTATCCCAGGAGGTACCTGTGTGTTCAGTTCCACTCTTGGTGTCATGATTTCATAATTTCAAATGCCAACACTGAGGATTTTTGCTTGTTGATGATGCACTGCTGACTCCTATAAAACCATGAGAGAAATCTGGTCAGGGCTGTCCCTAATGGAGAAGCCCTGGATCAGCATTTTGCTGGTGCCCTTTTGTGGGGACTGGTTATCCATGATGCTGCAGCAAAGCTCACATTTCATTGCCATCCCTCCTGTTTGGATTTAGCACCTCCAAGAAGCCAAATAAAAGTCATATGGCTCAACTCCTCTTAGTGAAATATAAACTGAGATTGAGATTAGCATTTCAGAATTTCATCAATGCTGGTTTCTGTATTATCTACAGCAGTGAGGCCTCATTTCCCAGTTCTGCTGCAGTCTCAGAAATGCCACTGCCTGGGTTTATATTCATGTTTCATTTTCAGGACTGTGCTCACAGGCTAGAAAACTATTAAATAATGAAGCTTTAGATTTAGATGCAATATTGCTGTAGGGGAAAGATTAGCAACAAATTCTGAAAGTGTGGGGTCAGAACAAACAAGGGTTTTGAGCCTATGCCTAATTTGGGGGAAGCATAGAGGAGCAGGAAGATATTTTTGATCCAAAGACTAAAAGGAACTCCTTAATTTTGCTTCCAAACTTCTGTTAGAGGATGAATCTAGGTGTGTGCACAGGCTTCTTCCTTATTTAGAGCTCAAATGTTAATTTTTAGTTGAATCCAAAGGTTCTTTTGGAAACACATAGAATGCAAGCTGCAAGCAGCCACAGCGCTGAGGGGGATGCAGAGAGGAAAATCCGTGTTTGAATTCCTCTGGCTGAGATGCTGCTCAGTGTGAGCTGTTTTAGGTTTTTTTCCCTTTTCCCTGGACCATTGCAGTAAGGAGTCTCTCTCCTTTTTGATAAGATTGAATTGCAAATGGATTAGTTTGAAGAACTCAGCATAAATGAGATCTGCAAAGGTTCCTCTTTCCTCTTAGGGTTGATCTCCCCCCCCTTCCACTTTCATTTTCATGCTGCAATATCAACAAAGACTTGACTACACTAAAATCAAAGCAGCTGGGGAGGGGGGAATAGAGGAAAGCAAACAGGTCAGTCATTGTATTTATTCCTGCACATATTTGCTTATTTTTTCTCCCCTTATGCTTCCTTTATATGATTTTTAGCAGTTTCCATCAGGTGGGTACATTATCTGATGCAGTGTCATTACATTGTAGAGATTGCAGCACTTCTGCAGTTTCCTGGATGTCATTCTGCCAGATATGTGAGCCTACAGCAGTTTGCATTTGTTACCCTTTCTGGTGTGCTCAAAATATCTCCCAGTATTCATGTACAGATATGAAAGATTGCTTCCCATAGAGATGAATTGAACCATCTTGTCATACCTATAAAAATCAATGTATTTTTGGAAAGGGTAGACATATGAAGAATAAACCAGAATCCAGATACTCTCAGCATTTTATAGCGCTGTCAAAACTCTGAATTATTGCGACAGAAGTCATGGATCTTAAAATGAGCGTTTTCAGCATAGTCTCCATTTTGGTGCAGGGAATCTCCAATTAGGAAAGCTGGGATTTGTGATTCCACTGGTAATGTCTACATTTCACATACAACTTGTGCTATGTGTCTTGTTCCATGACATGTGCCTGTGATTAATCACTGCTTTTCTCATGACTCAGAGAGAAATACAAATGTCTGGGAAATAAAAGATTTTTTTTCTCTACCCTTCTCCTTTCTCTGTAGGTCTTTGTAGAAACAAGTATGTCTGCTTTTTTTTTTTATTATTATTATTTTTTTTTCTCTGAGCTGTGGTTTCTATTCCTTATGCTGTTTTACAGTGGTAGTAAATGCAGAAATTCTGCAAAGGACCTGGGGAAAAATCTTCACGTGCAGCATGCTCAGCTCCTGCACTCTGCCTGGCTTAAAACTAGAGGCAAGCTGAGGCAGAGGAAATAAAGAAAATCATGTATTTCACAGGAGAAGGCAGTTTGCTGCAACAGATCTATCTCATTAGTGCTGTGATGACATTAGATGCCAGGATATTCCATTTTAACTAGATCATAAATTTGACTTTGCCGAAAGGATCCATCATCAGTGATGCCTGTGTTCCAGTAGCCTCTTTATGGTTTCAATCTCAACTTTTTCCTCCTTCCTCCCAAGACAGGTTTTATCCAGAAAGAGGAACTTGGTGCTCTTGCAAATTAGGACTGGAGTGCAAAGCTGGATTCTCATTGCCTCCCTCCTGTTGACAAATGTTCTTTCTATTAATCTAGCTAGCTGACAAGGAAATGAATTAAACATCAGCTGAATTGGTGAACTAAGTGTTGAAATCCTTTCCATGTGAAAGGAAAAAGCATTTCACCTGGCAGGTGTTTAACAGCCATTTGTTAGGTCAAGATTAAAGAAAAATGGGATAATTTTGTTTTATTAAAAATGGAAGAAACCAGCAAAATTTTTCTTGAACATCTTTTCTGTAGCAATTGCTTTCCTAATAAAAATCTCGTTCTCCAGCTGCAGCAATCACAAATGTCATTTTACACTCTTTGGGGGAAAAAGCAGACAGGCAGAGACACAAGAATAAGTAGTCAAAGCAATTAATCAACTTAAAGAGAAATGATATGGCAAACTGCTGCATACTGGTAGCTTTACCTAACTACTACCACAAAGCTATTAATAAAATTCTTGAGTTTTTCCTCAGAATTTTATATTATTAAGCTAATCCCATGGAAACACTACTGTTATAACTGCACACCTGCTTGTATAGCTCCCTCCCAGAGTGGAAGTGAGGTTTATAGTGGAGACTTGCCTCTTAAGTAGCATCTCAATGTTTCTGAAAATCAAAAATTTGAGTAATTTCATCTGATTGATGCTCTAAGGTGCCCACTTCACAAATTAGATAAGTACAGATGTGGACTGAGGTAAATGAAATACTCTAAAGCATATATGGCATTACCCTCACCAATCCAAACTGATCTCCATTAAAAAAAAAATTTCTTTTTTTTTACTGCTGTAAAAATTCTGTCATTAATTTACTTTCTTTTTGTATCTTTGTGGAAAAGTGTGATGAAAGGCAAAATTTAAATGGTGAGGTCATTAAGAATAAGCTGAAGATGCCAAGGTTCCAGTTAATACAAAATCCTTTACTTTTCCTATAAGCACAGCTGGATAATTTTAGGATCATAGATACAGCATTAAAAAAAAAAAAAAAATACAACTGCAGTGGCCACTTTCACAGTAATGAGTGCAGAACTCCTTTTTTTTTGTCTGTGGGATGCTTTACTGGGGAATTCCTCACTGTACTTGCCTGCTCACAGTTCAGTGGGGCTCTTTCAGGTTTGTTTTGTTCTCTCCTCACTTTGGCAGGTTTGATTTTTCCAGCTTTTGCCAGCCCTTCTGATCCAGGAAATCCCAAGAGATGGAAGTTGCACTTTGGAACAGGGGATGATTTTCACTCCATAGCAATCCTGGATAATATAAAGGGAATTCTTTGAAGCAGATCCCACCAGAGAATGAGGCTGTGTGAGTTAAAGCCGTGGCACCCCCTTCCAGACAATATCCCTCTGCCAGGGACTAGGACAGGATTTGTCCCTGCAAGGAAGTGAAGCAGTGCCTTACTTCTTCATGTGTGAAAAGTTGCCTCCAATTAAGATATCAGACAATATTTCAGAACAAACACTGATGTCTATACATAAGGGAGAGAGCTCTTGGCAGCTGAATAACAATACCTCCTCAGTCCACTGCCTTTTGAAAGGGAAGCACAACTTCCCTTCCTGTCCTTATCTGAACTGTGCTTATGAGACAAGAAACATCCCTTCTGCTTTTATTTTCTCGTGTACTCAGCATAATCTGATAAAAGTGAAAGAATCAAAATCCATCACCTGATGTGGAGAAGTATCATTTGCTGCCTTACTGAGCTCTCAGTTTGCAGCTGCCTAGACAGGCTTTTGCTTAGGAGGGCTTAACCTGGGGCTGGTTGGTCTTTTCCCTCCAGATGAGAAGTGTCCCATGGTGTTTGGAGCACAGAGAGTTCTTCTCTTCTCTTCTCTTCTCTTCTCTTCTCTTCTCTTCTCTTCTCTTCTCTTCTCTTCTCTTCTCTTCTCTTCTC
>VZUI01037698.1:0-61534 GCA_013401135.1 Cettia cetti | reverse complement strand
CCAAAGCCAGGAGCCAGAGAGCAACTGCCCCCCACCCCTTCCTTTCCTGCCTTGGACAAGCACCCATAAGCACCCAGCAATTAGTTCCCTTGGCAACCCAATGGGGAAAAATTCCACAAACAAAAAAAACCAAAAAAACAAATTCAACCCCCAACATGTGGTAAAGAGGTGGAAACTGAATTCAAAGATCTTTGTTTATCCAGCAATGCAAGAGCAAAATGGGGCTGGTGGATGAGGACTGGAAAAGACCAGATGAAGACTGGTGGTGGTTCAAGACAAGAACAGCCTTGAGTGCTAATCCCTTCTTCTGCTTCTAGGAGTGGCTTGGGATAGCTTACTTCATTTCCCTGCCACTGTTTCCCAAAATTTTAGTGAGCGTCTTGAAGAGAGAAAAGGCGAAGGATTAGTTTTTGTTGTGTGCCACACCAACAGTACTGGGCTGGCAGTCTCCAAAGGACCCTTTTTATCTGTCTCTACAGGGTCTGGTTCAGATGAAGTTCATTTTCTTCATAACAGCCTGTAAGGTCCTGTGGTTTAGACTGGTGACCAAAACAGTGTTGATAACACACAACATTTTATTTATTGCTGTGCCTGCAGAGTGTCAAGGCCTTCTCCATCTCACTCTGCTGCCCCTGTGAGCAGGCTGGGGCTAGGGGAGAGGGTTGGGAGGGACAGCTCCCCCAAACTGACCAAAGACACATCTCATACCATGTAATGTCTCATTCAGGGTAAAACTGGGGCGAGTTCTGCCATAGGAGGTCTCTACCTGGCTGGGCATCAGGCTCCAAGTGACTTTGCATCACTTGGTTCTTTTGGAGTTGTTTCTTTCATTTTCCTTCATGACTGTCTTTATCTTGACTCACAAGTTCTTTTGCCCTTCAGATTCTTTTTCCCATCCTGTTGGGCAGGGAGGAAGGGAGTGGGGGCTGAGCTGCCAGACAGGGTCAGCCCAGTGCCTCAGTGCCCCAAGTAAACTAGGGCCTGTGGTGTAAGAGGCTGGTCTTCCTTCTGGCTCAGGCTCTGATCACAGCTCTGCAGGACGATCTGCATTGCTCACATTTCAGATTTTTAAAGCTCCAATGAAAAGCTGAGGAGTAGCGTTGTTTGTAGATGGGGTAAGGGAAGCAAAGTCAAGCAAGTTTCACACAAGCAACAGAAGAAACTTCTGCTGCTCATTAATGTCCTGGCTAAATTAATTTTGAATGATCAATCCAGCAGCAGTGTTAATGTGCAGCTGCTTTAAATGGCTGGAGAGTTAAAGGACGCCTGGTATGGATGCCCAGCTTATGTTGAGACTTACATGCTGAAATCCAGTGGCATTCTTCCAGATTTATGGATTTTTTTTCCAATGTCCACTGTTCTGTTTGTCACTGGAAGGGCCTTCAGAGCCCTGTAAGAATAAAAACCTATTGCAAGCTATTGCCTCTTCAACTGAGTCTAAGTTTCAAATGGAGCTGCATTTTAGTGCAAAACTGACAAAAAGCAACTCATAAATGTACAGGTAAGAATGCTCCTTTTGTGGTGCTGGGGGCTGTTCTGTCTTCTCTGGTACTGCTTGGGCACTAAAGAAACCCAAACTGGTTCTGTGTGATGTACAAAAGAAGTCATGACTGGTTTTGAAGGCTGGGGTTTGCATAAGCACTTGTGTAATAATTATCTATCAACTGTCCATCACAGTGAATGATGTCTCTCATTTTTCCTATGATTTACATGAAAAAGTGTTCATACAAGGTATTGCTACTGCACAGCATTAAGTTCAGTTCTAAAACCAACCAGCCATCCAACAAATCAAAAAGGAAAAAAAGAAGAAGGAGCACTGAAAGCTTATATGTAACCTGATAGATGTAATAAGAGAATGATACTGCGAAATTAGGACTGTTCCCAGGGTGAAAGGTTTGGGAGTCTGCAGGTCAGTAGAAATGTATTTTTTAAGAGCCCTAGTTGCACCATGGGAACAAGTTTATAACACAGCTCCTGAACAAAGTCCACCCAGTCCGCAGTTTTCTGAAAGATCACAAGTTTCTGCACTGCTCCTGTGGCCCAAGCTGTGCTTGTGTCAGGTATTAAACATGCACTATGTGATCTTAACTAACTCTGGCCGTGGAGCCACCTGGTGATCCACGTGTCTGTGTCACTGCAGCGGACAGATGAAAAACCCTGCCTCCTTTTCACAGCTTAGGAGCAGTTGTGTGAGCCTCTTCTAATGGAGACTGGCATCCTGGTGCTGTAATGGTGTTCTGGCATTTGAAATGTTTCCAGAAGAATCAGTACAAGCACTTTGAGCAGTTTTCGTGGATCCTGATCCTGCTGACATGGACATCATTCCCATGGACATCCAGCCTATGTTGTGTAGCAGAGATGATTGTTTTCTCTAAATACAGAGTCAGACCCAAAGCCTACATGTAGTCACAGCCAAATCCAAAGGTATTACTAACATTAGCTCTGACCCACTTGGCCTAAGCCCACACAATTTAGATGGCTTTTACAAATTTTACTGGGCTCCAGCTGCCTGAGGCCATGGACAACAAGGACATGCAGCATCTCACCAGAAGCAGAAGAATGTGTGGTGTTGGGAGAGGGAAGTTCTAATCCTCAAACTGAGGCTGCTATCACCTCCTTACCTATCCTTGTGAAGTTGACCTCGGGGACTGTGCAGAAGGCAAGGTGAAAAGTAGGTTTCCTGGAGGTTTGGCTGTGGTGGGAAGGAAGCAGTGCCTGAGACTGGAGCTGATGGAGGGCAAGGTGGATGAGTTCACAAGATGCAGTGGGAGGCTTCAGAGTAACCAAGGACAATTCCAGATGATTTGAACATGAAAACCCCTGCACCCAGGGGTGCAGAGAGCCTGGGTGGATCTCAGATCAGCACTCAGGTCTCAGATTCAGGGGGGATTTGTTTTGACTGATAACGGATCCATTGCTTAAAATGGCTGCCCCAGAACGCTGTAGGGGTTAAAAAGGATTTGCTTATCTGGTCACAACATACTTTCACTTCTGTTACTGGAACTGATCAGTGTTCTGGAAGTGAAACCTTGATTTGGACACAGCCCATACGTTGATAACAGGCATTGCTTGTCCTGTCTCTGCAGCTGTGCATTGCCAGAGCATGCATTGGTATGTTTGCAGTGTGAAGGATTGCAGTCATTGCATCTTGAAATTGATTTTCTTCTAAGAAAACTGTTAGAAGCAAAAACCAATTTGGTTTGTATAAACTACATTAGAGATAAGAAGATATCCCTCAGAGTCCATGAGATCACCTTTGAAGGCGTTTTCACCCTGCTGCGAGTAACAAGTTGCACAATAAAAAGAATTTTTTAGAGCTGATCTGATCTCCACCCATCTGTGATTTGGCTCTGAAATGAGATAAACCTATCTCCTCTAATTCAGGACAGGTGTATCATATTTCCCAATCATATTACAGAGCCAAGAGAGGGCTGGTGGTGTTAACACTGAGCCTATAACCATGGCAAGTGAGGCAGCTTTATCTGCTTCGAGGGACTAGCCTCCTAAATCAAATGCTAAACTGCTCCCACTGATCTGAAGCTGATCTGGAAGCTGGTCTGTGAGGTTCTATCTGTGCTGTTACTCAGTAAGTAGTGGCTCTGGAGGGTCACCTCTCTGGCTTTCTTTTCTTTCTGGATGGATTTGGTATCTTGTATCCTCTGTCTGATTCAGTCCTTCCAGTCTGGTCCTCAGCTGGTTCCTGTTTGTTTAAGTGGTGTGGTAGCCAACCTACAGAAAGCATGCTTTAAAGGGAAAAGCAGTGAGGAAAAAAAATGAACACAACAAACCCAGCACTTTGTCATCCTTCTCCCAATCTCTCTTTGTAATTTGTAATAGGTATCCCTGGTGTGTACTAGCATCAAATTTTAGGGTGTCTAAGAGGTATCAGGGCTTGGGGAAATACAGTGGTGTTGAAGATACAGGTGGATTTGCAATCCAACTCTGGGCTGGAGCCATCTCTTCTCTTCCCTAAGAACAAGGGTGTCAGCTCCAGTTCTAAGACTAGGTAGGTTTTGTGGCTCCTGCGTTGCACAAGTGCCAGGTTGGCTCAGGAACACTCAGGAGATGTTTCTCCTAACAGGGCAGGTGGATTCCTAGCAAGAGATGCCAACTCAGGTTGTCCATGAGACTACAGGAGAAAAGACTGCAGCTGACTAGGCCTGGGCCAAGCACTGGTTGTTCTGCAGGGAAGAGGGTAGCATTCAGCTGGGCTTGTTACCTTTGATGGCAGAAAGCGAACTCTTGGTTTGGCTGCATGTAGCTGTGGAAATGAAAGGTGCTATGTTCATGTATCACAGTAATTAATGATAGTTGTCAAAAGGTGCCTGAGAACACGAGCATCCAGAAGGGAAAGGAAAAATCTGTGGTGCCTCAACTGGATTTTGTAAGAATCTGTAAGAATCTAGTGCCTCAACTGGATTTTGGGGAAAGAAAACATGTTCATAACCTGACTTAAACTTTTTGTGGCAAATAGTGATGGCAGCAGCAGTGGGTGGGCAGATGTGCAGGAAAGGACCGTGTGCTCTCCAGTCTGTGATTGAAAAGGTCAGCTCTGAGCTGCCTTAATGTGAGGCAATGGAGAGCTGAGAGCTCTGCTGGCTCTTCAGGTGTCCTGCGTGCTCGGGGGCTGTGCTGTGCCCCTGGGGAGCCCTCTCTCCCCAGGCTGTGGAGGCTCCATCCCTGCTGGCTGTGGGGGCATCCCTGTGGTGTACTGTGCTGCCCCTTTCCCTTCCTGGTCTGACATTCCTGCTCCTGGGGGCCCGATGCCAGTCCCAGCACAGCCGGGGGAACGCTCTGCGGGGACCCCACGCAGCCAGGTCTGTTCAGGCACTGGCAGGTTGTTCCTTGGAGGCTCCTCTTTCTAGGACACCTGGCTGTGCCTGGAGCGTCCTGCACTTGTTGGCATGTTATCAGCAAATTTAAAATTACAAGCCCTTATCAGTGCATGAATCCAAAGAGTGTTAGTGGGCATAATGACAAGGAAGGTTTTATGAACCACTTCTTGAAACCAAATCCTCAGGAGCTATTGAGGCTGTAATTAGATTTGAGGATAATAAGGGGGTTTTTTCTTTCTTTCTTCTTCTTTTTTTCCCCCGTCTTTCTTTCTGCTAGCAAATCAAGGGAAAAATTGGAGCTCTCAGTTCATTCTTGTGTATTCAGAGTGTGGCTGCAGGCTCTACTCAGTAATACAAAGGGATTACAACTTGATATCAAGTAGCCTGGGAGAAGTGTGAGCATGAATGTACAGGAGTGTGTATTTTTCTGTAGCCCATGTGGATCCCTTATGGATGTGCCTGCAAAATGCCTCCCAAGCCTTAGGAGCGATTAATAATGAAATCAACTAATAACAAATCTGCAATGTGAAGAGAAAACTAGCCAGCGTTTTGTTATGAGGAGAAAATGAGCAAACCAGCAGGGGACATGTTGATCGTGTCTGATTCATGTCGTCTCTATAATCTCAGCTAAAGTTTTAACAGCCCAGGAAGATGAATTGCCCACTCTAACCAACACAGGGATCAGCATGGGGTTTATTAGAAGCAGGCTATCATTTAACAATGTCAGGAGTGTATTTATTATTAAGCAGTAGACTCCACAGTGTAAATGGAAAACCATCACTCCTCCTTAGACACCAAACAAGGTATGTTCATAAAGCCATAAGGCCAATACATTGTATTGCCTGAACACAAATACACAGTCTGCTTTACTGGACCTCAGGGCTTTTGATGTTTAGCTACAGACTAATAAACCAAAGTGTTTGAAGCTACTGGAGGACAAAGCTGTACACCATAGACTAATTTTGACTCTCAAAACGCTCTGGTGATTTCACTCCAGTGAAAAGAGAAGGAACCCAGAGAAAGAATTCTGGGTTCAGCACAGAAGGATTGGTTAAAAGTGAATGCTTGTGGGCCAGGGTACAAAACCCTCTGGAAACAACCCTGCTTTCTAATATGCACTGTGTACTTTCAGCTCAGAGATTGCTCAGTCCTTCCCTTTTCCTGGAGTCCAGTGCCTTTGTTCATAAGAAGATCAATCAGTAAAATGTCTGGTAATACAGAGTGAACATTTTGGCTTTATTTATTGCCACATTAAAATACCCAGTATGGAAGCATAAATAATACAATTCAAGTAAACTACCACTTAATGTAGCAATATTTCAAGCTGGATTTGTGGGAAAGTCTTGGGGCTGGCTGGCCATGTTTTCAGTTCAGCTTTGCAAATCCAGAGTATTTCTGGACCTACAAACGTACAATGTTCTCAACCTGTAGCATGGCCAAGGAACGCTTACATTTTGCAGTTCTGCTCTTGCTGCACAGTCAAACAGCAATCACAGCAACAATCTTCTGGTCTAAATGTGGGCAAGAGTTCCTGGGCACAGCCATCTGAGTGATGTAACTGTGACTGTGGGCTGCCACAACTGGCTTTGAGCGTCACCAAAAAAATCTTTTCTTTGCAATTTATGAGGCCTTATCAGCCATATTTTTAACATGTCCTCCTAATGGCCCTGTTGGGAGATACCTTGAAATCTGACAAAGTGGTTTTCAAAATTTAGAAGCCAAACTGCAGAATGAAGTGAGAGCTGAGTCAGGGATGGAGCAAATACATCAGACTAGTTTTCTCAGCTATCTGGGAATACCTGATTTCTGAGGTCTAAGCAATATTACAGAAATTTCTTAATATTTCATGTCACTTTAAATTATTTAATGTCTCAGATTAGGTATTTGTGAACATACTAGACTAGAAATGCAGGATGTAGATTATGCAGTTAATGCTGCATGATTTAAACCTGCTCTTTATCAAACATTGCTTTGTAAAAAGAAAAATGAACTAGTTGACTTTTCCTCATTATTGTCTTGCACTTGGAAAGGGAAATACCAAATGTTCATTTGAATGTTATTTGCAATTGAAGCCAGTCTTTGCATCTTGCCCTGTAAAATACCTTTTGGCCTGGGGCATGGATCTGGAGGGTCTTGCTGTAACAAGATTTTTCAATTCTCTTCACCTTCAGTGTTCAATTTGTCCATTCAAATTTAAGGTCCTTTTGTGTTTCATTGCCATTCCCATCAGCTGCTTCTACTGCTGTCACTGTTCCCTGAATTCCCCATAACCATTATCCCTGATCAAGTCATAAAAGCAGGTATGATACCATCTCCACAGGAATGATTTTCATCTAGGTGTGATGAATACCTCTTGCACTGCAATAGCTTGGATTTGAGCCATGCATAATTTTTGCATTAATTATGTCATTACTGTTTAATTGCTGCAATTAGCAGCATCACTTTCTCTGAGCCATCACTGTCATCACATGGCCTGCACATTATAGCAGGATCCCAC
The DNA here is from genome assembly GCA_013401135.1 of Cettia cetti. NCBI lineage: Eukaryota > Metazoa > Chordata > Aves > Passeriformes > Sylviidae > Cettia > Cettia cetti. The sequence goes on along the minus strand of VZUI01037698.1, from coordinate 54,202 downwards.
CTGTTGGGGCACCCCATGCTGATGTGTGGGGTGTCCATGTAAAAGAAGCTGTGCTCAAGGAAAGGGAGTGTATGAGCTAATACCTCTTCTTGGTGAAGGCAGCTAAAACCCTGCAAGGTGACCTGCAAAATGGTTCCTCTCTGAAATGTTTCTTTTTATGTCCTTTTTCTGTAGCTTCAGATGGCTACATAAAGTACAGGAAACACAGAATAAAGTCTCAACCTGAATTTTAAGGAGCTTCCTAAACTCAATTTATATGCCATCAAGACAATAAATGCCACCTGGAGGTGACAGGAACGTTGTTTAGGAAATGAAGACCAGGCTGGGACTGTGTCAGGAGGCAGACTGACGAGGGTGTGACCACACTCTTCAAAAGCACTGTAGCTGGTCACCTCATGCAGAGAGGGATTCAGTTCATAGCTGTTAGGGTGAAGATCTGAGTGCTTCCTACCGTCTGGTGAAAGTGTTAAATGGTGGACTAATGACAGGCGTGTCATCTGAGGGTGCTTTAGGAATCTACCCCCACCTAACCCCCCGTGCATGTGCAGTGGAGAGCTCTGCAGAGCCAGGGGTGGGTTTGTAAGACCTCGGAGAAGCCCGTCAGGATGAACCAGTGGAAGCATCTCACAGGCAGGCATGAGACCCTCTGTTTTCATCTTACAGCAGGGCTGGCCACAGCATAAATTGTTACACCTCCAGGCCACACCTTTACCGTTCCTGGCTTTTTAAAGTAAAATTTTCAACATTGCTTCTTGTCAGTTTTCTGCACTAAATTAAAATCCATCGGAGATAATGTCAGAGGGCTGGCAGTGCAGCAGGTTATTTGTTAATCCTACAGCTGTAACACCTGGAAAAAGCTGCTGGGGCTAGGGCACACTCATGATATTAGAAAAGTGGCAAAGTCTGGTTTCTATTCTGCAGAGAGGGAAGGGCTTGTTTCCCAGAAGTAATCACTCTGCTAGTAACCTGACCAACCCTCGAGAGATTATACAAATTAAAACTGCGTTTTCTTATTCAGAAGCAAGATCAGCTCTTTAAGAGAGTCCTGCTTTGTACTGTGGTCGTTGGGCTGGGGAGGCCCCTGGCTGTGTGATTCTCAGGTCTCCCACTCAGCATTAAACTGTCTGCTCACAGCACCATCAGCCGTCATTACTGCACAATACCCATCAAGCAACAACCCGGCATCCATTTAGCAGCAGGAGATTCTTATCCAGGAGAAGTGTTCTTCTGCCTGAAGACATTCTGCCTTAAACAAGGGTCAGCCATCCTGCCAAATGCATAAAACTCACTTTACCCAAGCACTTATTTTGAGTAAACCAGAGAGAAATATAACTTCTTGAATTGCTTTTAATTCTTAGTGATTTTTTTAAAGCTTTCCGTTTGTGCTTCTGAAGCCTTTTTTTTTTTTTTTTTTCAATGGCAAGGCCCCTGCTGGGATTCTTATGATTGTTGCATTCATTTGAGCTTGCTTACACAGACAAAACTCACTCAAGCAAAGTCACTGCTGATCACTCTGCAAGAGGGAATGATGATGAAGTGACAGTTATATGGGCTCAGTTTCATGGGCATAAACCATCTTCATTGGCTGGAAAAGCTGCCTTGGGAGGAGTTCAACCTTTTCGTGTTTGTTTCAAGTGCTTAGGAAGAAAGGCAGCAATTACAGAACGTGGCTTTAGGTCACTTAAAGTCACCCAGTGATGAACATTTATGCCACATATTACCAGCTTTATAAACTGCACTGATATGTGCCAGTGGTTACCCACTGTACAGGTAATTGTAAAACAAACTCCATATTCCAATTGACACCCTTTCTAATTACATCTCACCTTCATTAAGCTATTAAAGTGATAAATGCTAGCAATTACATTGAACTCCAGTGAAAACCCTCTGTCTGTGGCATGCCCTGACTGTGGTGTGAGTGATTTGCCCAGGAGACCGGCAGAATTCTACCAGTGGAGCAAAGCTCTGAACAAAACAACCCCAAAAAAGGAAAAAGAACTGTATTTTTTTTTCCTGAAAAACAGCTCAGCTGATTAGAGAGTATCTGACACCAAAGTCCATGCCCAGCATCGAACAGCAGGGCCAGCCATGGGCAGCAGCTCTTTCTCATTTTAATTGGATCTCTGCAGGAGGGGGAAGAGTGAGTGGACCTGCCGTGTCTTCAACATGGCACAAGGTGTTCTCATTCAGCACTCATGGCTGTTCTGTGGTTGTCCTTTGCACATTTTGGCCCTCCTGTGTTCTTGCACAGGAGATCTCCCTCACATGAAGGGACAGGATTCCTGGGACAGGCGTGGATGGACATCTTTGCTCTGTGTGTGTGTAGGATGTAAATGTGCACAGTCACCTGTGTTCTAGCTCAGGTGTGGTCTCTCCTGCATGAGCCACCTGTGGGTGGGAAGACAAAAAGCTGCTTTCTGTCAGAAGGATGGGACAGCCCTGGTTGGTGGGGAAGCCATAAGGAGGATCCCAAGGTGTTGAGCAGCCCTGTGGCAGGGGTGCCCTGACCTTCCTTCCTCCTTGGCAGCCCCTTCTGGAGAGCCAGGGAAAAGAGCTGCTGGTATTTGGGGGTTGTGTTTCTCCCTGTTGAGTGATTTGGGGGAGCAGAGGAGACAGGGAAGGGAAGGGGCTCTTTTGATCCAGAGCCTGCAGCACCTCCTCCCAGCCTGATGTAGGGAAGGAGTGGGGGAGACACCCAAATGGGAGCCTTTCTGTGTGGCCAGAAGTGGGACAGAGGGTTTGGGATCACCCTGCCAGTCTGCCCGGTTTCCATCTTGTAGCAAATAAAATTTTAAATCCTCACAATGCTTTGTTACAGCCACACATGCATTTCAGTGGAGACAGCAGCCAGCCACTGCAGGAACAGATGTTTCTTTTCCTGAGGGGTTGAGCCAACCACAGGGATGGAGAGACAGAGATTTGTATTTATTTTTTAATAAATATAACTTCTGCAGACTTTTTCCTGAGGGTTCCTGCAGGGCAGTGCTATTACTGCCAAGAGCATACCCTGAGCTGGACACAGGCTTGCCCAGCTCCTCAGGGATGGTTTCTTGGGGGGCCAAACAACTGGGGCTTCCTGTAAGCAGCATATTTGCCAGAGAAGGACAGCCAAAGTCACCTCCTCTTATCATTTCTGATCTTCATATGGACAGATTGAGGGCTTCCCAAATGCAGTAGCTGTCTGAAATTATTTGCTGAATGCAGCCATTAGTCATTTCTGATTTATGAATTTTTCAGTCTGTGAGCACCTCAAAGTGAGGTATTTGAGATTCAAAATCCTGGCTGTGCTGATGTGTTGATTAGCTGGTCTGAATGCATTGAGGTACTTACGTGTTTCAATTTTGTGACTGAGTGTGACCTTAAAATGTTTTGTACTACTAAAAATAATAAGCCATTAAAATCCTTAGTAGTTGGCCTGTGCCTTCAGAATATTATCCAGAGCTGGGAAGGAGCAGCTGTGGGCTGCTTATTGACAAATGATAGCAGTGAACTTTCCCCCAGCTTCTTTTGACAGGACTGCTTTTTGATGTGTACAATTTCTTGCCATATCTCAGTATCTTGCAGAAAAACCCTGAGTAAAGCTGTCAGCATCTGTTTTATTATTTCTTCCATTATACCAGAAAAAGACACAGGTGTTTTGGTATGAATGCCTTCTCTAATAAGGATTGTTCCTAGCAAAGCTTTCTGCATTTCATTAGCTACAGGCTGGACATTGCACTAGTCTGTTGATGTGAAAATTTTGTGAATTTTCAGCCAAATGGTAGAAACTCCATCTATTTTCAGTGATTTGTGCTACACAATGTGAAATCTTTTTTCTGTGACTGTTTTTTGTGACCGAAATATTTTCTTAAAGTACTAATTTTGATTATATTATTACCAGTAAAATTATTCAGAGTGCATTTGTAGAAAAGTGACATGAAGTTAGCAGGAACCTGGAAGAAAAAACAAACCAAAACCAAAAGAAAACAAGCCTTTTAAAAAGAGGAAAGCTAGATTTTCAGAAAAACAACACAGATATTGTAGGCCTCTTCCACTGAGGAAGCCAGGTGGTCTCAGACAAGGGTGCACACAGCCTCCCTGAGCTACCCTGCCATTCTGAAAGGCACTCTCTGACTGCCACCACCCAGTCACCCCCTGGGGATGAGTTCTCTGGGAAACTGGGGGAAGAGAGAGAAAAATCAGTGGGAGATGCCTGGTTATGTGCAAGGGTGAAGTTCATAGCTGGTGTGACTCTCTGTGAAACCAGAGGTTCTGGTGTGTGAGTCTGAGGCAGAGCTGCCTGTGGCGCTGCCCTCCCTGCTGCCTCAGCCACTGGGGTGGTTGAGGGTGTTTGTGAGTGCTTTACTCAATCAAGAGTAAACAGATGAGTGTGTGTCAAATCTCCAACGCCTCCCTCAGACAATGACAGCAGCTGGAGTCAACAGATTGTGTTCCTGTGTTTTGGTGACACCCAACTTGCTGCCCCTGAGGAACCCAACCCCAGGTAATAGTCAGCAGGCAGAGTCAGTGGACCTGGTCATTGCAAATGTTTACTTTTCAAGCACTTTTGACACATTTTAATAAGTGGCCTTGCACAGATGCAGGTGAAAGGAAACAGGGAAACGTTTAGGCATGTGGGCTTTCCTTCAGGTCTGAAAGTAACCCCAAAAGGTTGCTTTTGCTGGCTGGCAAAGCAGCACTATCAGTTATTTTCCAGATGCCAGTTTGCAGATGCCCATCCCCTCCGGCCTGGATCAGATGCCTTCTTTAGGGCAGAAAAGAAGTTTGTGGTATGGGCACATGGCTCTTGTCCTCAGGGGCAGACTCAGGCCCTTGGCATCTCCTGTGGTATTTCGCAGCAGGGATGGAACCTCAGTGTTTGTGGCTTGTTCCTGATGTGGCCAGTGACCCCAGGCAGGGCTAGAGTGCTGCTGCCTTGTCTCAAGATATTCTCCAGGCTACACTGGTGTTACTGGATTATTCTATCAAAGTCAGTGGCGTTTGGGTTAGATCCTGGAGTGAGCAGGCACTTGGGCATTTTTTTACTCAGAAATCCACGCCTGGAGCTAATCCCTCATTAGAGAAACAAGATTTTTCAAGTGTGTTTCTTAGATGGACTCTTGAATTATAAATAGGAATTTATTTTCCAACTAAATGGTTTCTGATTTCGCTTTAAATTGTCTCTCTCTGAATGTTTCACCAGAAAAATTTTTGCTCTTACTGCTCCCTGTTGATTGAGATGAGAGGGTCTAATCTGCCTCTACACTGTCACCAGAGATAAGGGAAAAAAGGGTGAAGGTGTGTATTTAAAAGGAGGGGGAGTTAAAAAAAGTGACTTCATCTGCACTGGAGCTCTGTGCCCTGTGTTGCTGACCAGGTAACACAAGTTGAACTAAGTCATAGAAATCTTCATAATACGTTATTTTTATTATAATCACTTGACTTTTCCACAGCTCATAACCATGATCATTAACAAAATGCCCAGAAATTTATGAAGCCTGTTAAAAAAAAATAAAATTAAAGATTAACTATTCTGAAACTTCCTTGTGTTTTTATATACCCAACCGTTAAAACACAGTAAAATGATTTTAATCATTCCTCAGCCTGACACAGAATAATTGTTTGTTCTTACTGTTTGGATTACAGAGGTCTTCGAAGATCCAGCCAAAGGATCAAAGTCTTACTGTGTGAGGCACTGTACACACATAATAAATCTCTGGCCCCAAAGAAGCTGCAGGATGGGCTATTTTTCAGGTTTTGTCTCCCAGCAATGCAGTGATGTCTTTTCCCTCTCTCTTTCTCTGACAGTCCAGTTATTAAGTGCAAAAGCCATCTTTCTGATTTCCTCCAGAAATGCTGCAATGCTCTGTGTAGCCCATAGTTAATAGGACCATTCCCAGTGCTTTGGCAGGAGGATGTAAAGGGGGTGGAGAAGAGGAAGGTAATTCTTTGTTCTAGGAATCCGATCCATCACAGCCGGCGGTATTTCCTGCTCAATCCCATTCTCTGTCACTCACTGGGGCATATATTGGGTCAAACACATTATAGTTTGATTCTCCAGCTAATGGCTACCGAGGCCTGGTCTCAGCACACTGCAACAAGCACAGTAATTGAAATTCAGACTGCAGGAGAGAAAAGGCTTAGTCTTCATTTTAGCACATCACCCACTTGCTTATACAGAGTTTTCTCCTGGATGCAGTAAACAAGGGGCTTGATTCAGTATTGCCCTGAAGTCTTATCCCATATTAGTAAAAAAAAAAATGACAGTACATAGAGATCCCAGCACTGATTGTTTTTAGGTTTAAAGTGTCTCATCTTTTTGCTCTGGACAACAAACTTTTGATGGTTCACTGTGGCAGGTCAAGGTCCTTGATTAGTTCCTGGGAGTTACAAGATTTGTGCTGCTTCTTTCCATTAGTGAGTCAGGAGAGCTGCTTCATTCAGCTCTGCTCTACTCTCACTCCCTTTCTGCATCTCCCTGTGGCTCACTGGCATCAAAATAGCTGGAGGAAATCAGGTGCCTGGGAGAGGGACAAGACTTTTCCCACCTGGTGGGCTGAGGAGAGGATGTGACTGCTGCTCATTCAGCTCTTGCTCTTAAACCCTCTCTTATATTAGTGTTGGTATAGCGAGATTAGTGATTTGGGCTGGCTTTTTCTATGAAGTTCACCAAATTTAAAAGTAACAAGTTCTGTTTCAGAAAAAGTTTAAATTAAAAATGCACCAGGAATTGAGGTACTGTCATGTTGTTTTCCAGTCCATCTTTACTCTCCTGGGTACTTCCCAGCATGGTATTGTGCCAGTTCTTCTCACCTCAATGGGAAGCAATAATTTCCAGGTCTGTCTCACCCTAGGGCTGGTGTTGCTGAGCCTTGTCCTCTTCTAGTGTCCTTCTTCCCTTTCAGGAATTACCTTGCATTTTATACTTTTTTACTGGATAGAATAATTTTCACAGAAGTCATCTTCTGTAAATTACCTGAGACTCTGCTCTCCTTTTTACAAGTCTTGTGTATTTTGGCCCTGTTTCTATCCTGTGACTGTAGCCCATAGCCTCCTGTGTTTGACCATGGAATTAGAGAGTTTAGTTCTCCTCTTCGTCCTCCCTCAAGAAGAAGGAAGCATTTAGAAATGTGGTGCAGTTTGGCTGGACAAGTTAAAGGTAGTGTCTGGTGTGCTTCTTAATACATTGTAGAATATAGATAACCAGTGAAGAACATTAGTTGAAATGTCAATGAAAAGTGACAGAAACATTCACTAGGGACCATATGCTGTTCTCTGCACTGGCATCCCACTCTGAGCCCTAGCTAAATGCCTTATCTAGCTATTTAAGGTATTTAATTAACACCTCAGATAGAGTAGCAATCCTCATTTTCCCATGTCCTGATAGAGCAGAGCAAAGAGAGCAGCCCTGTTATCAAAGCACACCGTACAGCTCCAAGAGGAGACTTTCATCCTAACAAAAGGGCTCAGGGCTGGAGCTGCTCTGAGGCAGGAAAAGGAAGCCTGCTGCCAGCACAGTGTGGTGACAGAGGTCACAGTGAAGGGTCAGCCTGGGAAAGGCTGTGGCAGCTGCCACGTACTCTGCAGGTGTGTGGCAACCAGGAGGAAAAGGAGAGCAGAACACAAACCCTTTCTTTTCAAGGGAGCTGCAGTGGTGTGCTGCTCTGTTAGTCCATGCAGGTCACAGCTGGCCCCTCACAGATCTTAGGAAGCAGAATTTGGGGTGGGCAACTTTCTCCATCAGGGATCTGTATGTTTGAACCCAGGCTGAGTCCTGATGCTGTGATGCTCAGGATGACTGCTCCCAGGAGGGCACCATGTGCCTCAGGTTTTCCACTTGTGCTCCATAACTTCACCACTTGAAGCTCGGATGGAATTCAGTTTTTCATGTGTCCTAGAGCACCCACCAGTGCCATAGTGCAAAGGATATTTTGCATATAATATATGAATATATTCATATAAGAATATAACATATTCTCTTCTTCCAAGTCTGTAATGTTATTGAACGTTCATCCTAGTAAACCCCTAAACTCTTTCTATATAAGACCTTCTGCTGCTTTGTTTTCCTTCCTCTCTTGACAGCAGGCCTCAGCAGCACAACTGTCTCAGTTACTGGAGGAGACCATTTCTGTCTGGAGCTTTTCTCCATGGATTTGCCACCCTTCTTATGCCTTTCAAATCAGAGGTCATATTCTCCTTTGGTTTTGGGCTGAATAAATATAGTCTCCAAACTAAGCTGAACAGCTTTCTTTATGGGCAGTGCTTTGCTTTTTACTTGTGTCAGTCAGTTGAGCAAGCTCAGATGCATTTGGGTCATCAGGATGCAAAAACTCAAGCTGGTGATGCTTTAGGTTATTTGAGGTCTTTACTCTCCAACCCTGTGATGTTGGTAAGTGCTGATGCTGTTACAAAAGCTCTGATATGACTCTTCTCTTGGCCAAAATAATTCTTAGAGAGAGACCAAATGGGTCTCTGGTGAGTTGGGGTGGGCAACTTAACTGGACAAGTTAAAGGTAGTGTCTGGTGTGCTTCTTCTACAAAGTGTGGACCGCTTTTTTCAGAGGAAAAGCATCTGGTTTAGGTACCTTGAGAATTCCAGGGAAACACAGCATGATCCTGGGAGCCTTGCACCATGCTCCTTGGGGCTGCAAGGAGAGCTGCCTGCTGTCCTGCTGTCCTGGCCAGAAGGCAGAAAGATCTTGTACCACTCTTACCTAACATGGTAACTGAGGTGAACACAATTTTTTCTGACATTTAATCAGGTCTGTAGGTATCTCACCATCCTTTTTCAAGACAGTCTTTCTTTTTAAGCTGCCTAGGTACCTTGCAGATGTGTATGCTTGTATACCACCGCTTCAGGACAGGTCACCTCTTTTGGATCAAGGGAAGATGAAGCCAGAGTCATCAAAAACATATGAATTCTGGTTTTTCAAATCCTTTCAATGCAGGGGTTTGGTGATGGAATTGTAAGTCTGAGAGATTAATTCAATTTCTCCTTCTATGCCATTATTTGTGTTTGGTAGAACCAGCATGTTCAAACAGTGGCCAACACTGTCAGCATGCAGCACAATTACTGTGTGGGGGAGAAGCTCCACCAGCACTTCTTAGAGGACAAGGCCAGGATGTCACGTCTGTCACTTCTAGCCAACTCATGGTCTTATTTCCCCTGTGACAGAATTAGAGTTTGGTATAATTTAGCTTCAGATCCCTCTGCACTGATTTGGATATTAACCCCATTTTCCAGGTTTTGGGTATGTGCTGAAGGACATGGAATCCCAGAGGAGTGTCAGAGTCTGTCCGGAAATGTTGTTTGCCTCATGGCCATTGCCAAGGACTGGGACTGAGACCCCCAAGGACTGGGACTGAGACCCTAAAATCCTACACAGGGTTTCTGGCCTGGCTGGCTGCTGCCTGCAGGTGTGCTTGCTGGACCAAGGAACTACTTTCTATAGGAACCCACGCAAGAACAATGGATGGTCTGGTCACGGTGAACTGGACTGAGCCAAGCCTGTTTACCTGGACTGAGCTGATCCTGCCTCAGTGGCCAGGTACAGTTTGGAATGTCCCTGAGCAATGAGCAGCAACAACAGGTGGTTCCTGCCTTGGCTCCTTGGCTCTGTGCCCTTCACTTTGATTCCTGCCTTGACCAACCTATAAAACTCTGGAGACCCCCGCTCACCTTTGTGATCACCCCATGGGAGAACACCGCATCTATCGGCATCTTCGGCCTCGAGGACTCGGCTCTCCATGTTGGTTGCTATAATCCCCTTCCCCCTCTTTCCTCTCTTTCTTACTATTCTCTTTTTCCTCTCCCCACTATCGCATTTGGTGGCACTAAATAAAGGTGCATTTCTGGTTAAGCAAACTGAGTTGTCCCCTGCTGTGTCTTTTGTGCTTTGAGATCCCTAAAATGAACCATCAGGTCTCTGCATATGCTTGTGGACCCTGACAAGGAGCTGTCTGGCCTGTCTGAAGTTGCAATTTTAATTTCTCCAGGTGTTGAATGTCTTGTGGGAGTGAGCAGGAGAGGTGGACAGCAAGGAGGGAAGGTGGAATGCCAGCAGCACAGCCTTGTTGGCACCTCACAAATGGCAAGATGTCAAGGAAGAGGGAGCTGTGCAGTGCAATGCATGTCGGTAGTCAGCGAAGACTGAGGCAAGGACTGGGAACCTCACATGTTTTTAGTAAGCTGTTGAAATAATCTGCAGGCCAAGGATTCTCCTTTAGAGGATGGCAGGAATGTTTCTGGAAAACAAACAAATGTGAGACTGTCACAATCTGTTCACACCAAGACAAAAACAAAACAAAAAAAGCGTGAAATAAATTTTCTCATACCCACAGAGCTTGAACGAGGCTGGAGGCAGAAATGCCAAATAAGGGCTAATATGCTGATGAAAACAAGAGCTTCATTTTGATGTGCCTTCCACAGAAGGCTGTCTCTGGGACACAAAAGCTGCTTATGCAGGGAGACACCAAGGAGAGAGGAATAAAAGTGCTCCTTCACTTACCTTTCCAAACAGGTGCTAGCAGGGTTTGGTAAAGCAGAGCTGCAGTGCTGTGACCAGATGAGAGTCCGTGTCACTTGCAAGCACAATGTCATGATGACTCTGTTTAAAAAATGTTTTGATGTGACTCCTGATGATAGGCTTATGCTCAAGGAGAGTTTCACTGCTGGCTGCTGAGGGGCCAAAATTTGTAGAGGTTTTGTAGAGATTCAGTATTCAAAGTGCTATCATAGTCCATTCCTCATTCAAATGAAAAACAGAGTCCAAAATTTCCTGGGAAATCACATTCTTAAAAATAATGTCATACCAAATGCAGAGAGCTATTGCAATAACACTTGAAATCTTTTTTACATTGTAATGTTAAACCTTCGGGATAATGCAGAGATGAGCCTGAAGTGATGGGGTTTTCATAAGCAAAAACTGCAACTATTGCAAAATCAGGATGGAGCCCGATGGCATTATTGAAATGTTTGTGTCTTTCTCATGGTAAAAATTCATTGTTAGTGTCTTTCATGTTTGACAAAATTACATTTTTCTGAAGGAAAAGTATTCCACTGGGAAATTCTAGTGCTAATATGGGTGTCGGTAGCAGGCTGCCTATTTTTTTATTTTTATTTTTATTCGCAAAGAATTCCCACTGTGGTTCTGAAGTCGGTGGATATTTCTTCTGAAAATAGGGCTCTGGAGAGAGATATTTTTCAAACCAAATCCCCCCTCCCCCAAGTGGCAGCAGGATCTAGCTCTGTGGATTCATTATGTACTGTTAAGCAGCTGCCACATTTCACTCCAGCAACAGTTGTACTTCATTTATGAGCAAAATGATTCATGTGTGAATATGGCAAAAGTGCTGCAGCTCGTGGTGAATTTGCACTGAGGAGCAGCTCGTGAGTGAGGCTGGGTAAAAACAGATGCTGAAGTAGGACTTTGTTACTTGCCTGATAGTTTTTACAGCCATAAAAGTTTATGTTTTAGAAGGGCAGGTCCTGCCAGAAATAGGAGTCCATAAACACAGAGCAAAGGAGCTTGTTTATGACTAATATTAATCATATCTCCCTGCATCTTGTGTAAGAGAAGCAAATAAATGGTAACACTTGACCTATATACAAAATTATGAATGAGGAAATGAAATGGATTGATAGTATTCTTACATTAGTCCCATAATGCAAAAACAGTGGGATGCCCAATCACTGCAGCAAATGTGACAATGATTGAAGGATGATTCCTCTTTTACACAAAACCTATTTTTGTTCACTACCCTGGAAAATTTCCCAGCCTGTTTCTTTTATTTACCATGGTGTAAATTAGGTGCCTTTCTGCTAAAAAGAGTGTGATCTTCACAGGGGTAAGAGCAACAGAAGTAAGAAATTAAGGCATATGTCTGAAATGTTGCAAAAAATAACACTCTAAATACTTCACTGCAGAAGCTCTGTGGGTGGAGTGAGGAGAATTCCTTTTCTTAAGGCCAAGGCTTCCACTAGAGCTTGGGCAAAGTTACAGAGTTCCTCCCCAGGCAGCCTTGGAAAATGATGCAAAACTCTCTGCTTCAGACATGCTGCTGGCTACTGTGCTGGTTCTAACTGGCTTAGAGTTAATTTTCTTTACAGTGGCTGGTATGGGGCTATATTTTGGATTTGTGCTGAAACCAGTGTTGATAAGAGGGAGATGTTTTTGTTATATTTTTGTTTATCAGCGCTTGCACACAGCCAAGGCCTTTTCTGCTCCTCATCCCAGCCAACAGCGAGCAGCACAAGGAGCTGGGAGGGACAGAGCCAGGAGAGCTGAGCCCCACTGGCCAAAGGGACACCACTCCACAGGGCATCGTGTTCAGCAGATACAGCTGGGGGAGAAGGAGAAGGGGGGGACGTTTGGAGTTACTGAGCTCCCCAGTCACTGCTCTGTGTGGTGGAGCCTTTCTTTCCAGGAGATGGCTGAACACCTGCCTGCCCATGGGAAGCAGGGATATAATTCCTTGTTTTGCTTTTCTTGTACACATGGCTTTTGCTCTACCTTTTGAGATATCTTGTCCTCAATCCATGAGTTTTTTCACTTCTACTCTTCCAGTTCTCTTTCTGATCTCGTGGTGGGGGAGTGAGTGAACTGACAGCTGCAGTTAGAACATGACATCCATCCATAACAAGTCTACCCTCAGGAAAGCCAGGCAAAGAGGAGATATATGTGTTTAGTTTAAAAACTATTTTAAAAGAGCCCCTGTGTTGTGCAATTTTTTTGTGTATTTTTATCCCAGGGTAGAGAGGAATAACAACTCGCAAAATTCGAAAAGTCTGTGATGCTAAAAACCTGTGGTGCTAGCTGAGACCTCACAAGACATGTTAACTTCACAGAAAACCTGGGTTCAACATCACTTGTTGGTATTTGCCCTCTGGTGCCAGTACCCAGTGAAAGAGGAAGCTGGTGGTCCTAAGTAAAGGGGCCCTCCTTTATTTGGGCTTTACCAGCCCTGAGGTGGTGACTTACAGTGCAGAAGCAGTTTTGATTTTTCAGTGATCCTTCAGCATCTTTTGTTCATGAGGAGATTAAACTGCCCATCTACCCTTAGATGGATTCATGTCCCTGCTCTGCAAAAGTAAACTTTAAGTCAGGGGAATTGTTGGCACTTGCCACAATCTGACAGGCTACCACTGGAGGAAAACACCCCTGCCCTCCCAAAGCACAGCCCTGTGCTTTTTACTCAAATCCTTCTGGGTTTTTGGTTTTTAGTTGTTTGTTGTTTTTTTTCTTGGAGGTTTCCACAGACACTTAGGATAGCAAATAATCCCAAGGCTCATTACTGCACATAAATCCCTCAGCCTTCTGGGTTTCCTTGGAGCCACTGCAAAAATGGACACATCAATACAGCCTTCTGCAGAAAAGCTGACAATCTCAAAATGGGCTCATGCTGCAATAACTGAAATCTTCTGCCAGGTTGGTGATGGGGCTTTCTAATCAACTTTGCAATGAATATTTCTTAAATCATGTTAATTCACCATTTAGGCAGAGATATCAGTTCCAGACAATGAATCACCATACCTGGAGGGGGATATACCTGCCGTTTCCCCAGAGAGGAGGCGATTAACAGCACACATGCTGTCAGATCAGCCAGCAGCGATGGCATTTATCACCTCACAGCTCCTTCGCTGCAATGAAGGAAATCTTTGCTCCTGCTTCTGGTGCAATCAGCTTTTATTTATGTAGTGGTTATGGAAAACAGCTCTTAAAGGAAAACTGCACCTGTTTTGCCCTCTGAGGCAGATTTTGCTGTAATTTACATGGATGCATTTCCTATTAGAGTTTGCTAAATGCTGGGATCTCATGAGGAAATGAAAGCCCTTAAATACGATCAGGCAGAGTGCAGTACCCGGCTTTCAGACCCACAGAACTATAGTAAACACTGATGAAGAAGATCAACTGTCTTTTTCATGAGCACTTTTATGTTCTCATCTCCCATAGCTCCTAGGAACCAGCTGCTGTGTGAACTCTTAACTTCCCAGCTCAAAGAGACTGCAGACCAAACAGAAAGTTTTGTTCTGGGGAAATTCCTGAGCCCAGGTGATTGTGGGATTACTTTGGATAAGAAAAGAACTATGGATTGGTAAATTTTTCCATTAATCCCCAAGGTAAGCTTCATGAACATTTACTGCAGGCTAACTTTTCATTAACAAGCTGTGGTAACTTGAAAAGGAGAGGGTAATTTCTTGGGTCATTGAGTGTCACTCCAGCTCAAAGCAGGTTGACCTCTGAGGTAGGTGATGCTGCATATATCCTTGTCCAATGAATATCTCTGAGGGTGGAGACACTCCAGGCTCTCTGAGCGCCTGTGCCTGGGCTGAGCCACCCTGAAGATCTTTTTTGTCTCCAGCCACGTGTAATTTTCCTTGCTGCTCCTTGTGCCTGTTGCCTCTGCCCATCTGCTGTCCACCTTCAAGAACAGCCTGTCTCCACCTGCTCTGGAACTTTTCTGATGGTGGGAGAGTGCAAATAGGTGTCCCTCCTGGCTGAGCAGACAAACTCTCTTGCACTCTTCTCTCACATCGTGTGCTCCAGCCCCCTGACCATCCTGGTGGGTTTCTGCTGGACTTGCTGCACTTTCAGTGCCCCTCCTACACTGGGCAGACTCAATCTGGGTATAGAACTGTAGATATAATCTCAAAAGTACTGTGCAAAGGGGAGGGGTCCCCTAAACCGGATCCACTGTGTTGCAACTCTATAGCCCAGGATGCTGTTGGTTTGCTTCATCCAAGGTTGCATCATTGCCTCTTTTTCAGGTGGCTGTACACCAGGTCTTTTATTCAAAAACGTGTCTGCAGGCTATAGGAATACACTTAGGATTGCTGCCAGGAATGTGTCCCTGTAAAGGTGGTGCCCACATTCCCTTGAATTTTGGGCCTCTTTAGGCTATCTCAGTTTGGTCTCCCAAAAATAAATGTTTCCATATTTTTGCTAGATGCCTTTAATTATTTGTCTTTGAGCTTTAGGATAATGGAGGTCAGTCCCCTCCTAAATAAAAGGATAAGTTCTACTTCCTCAGGCAGTCCTGGAGGAAATGATCTGTCCAAGTGAACTGATGTGGAATTTAAGTAAGAGCCCAGCATAAATGCTAACAGGCACTGGCCTAAAAATATCTGCTGCTTTTACTGCTGCAGAAAGAATGACATGCACCTCTGATAACTTGTCTTGTGGTAAGTCCTGCCAGGCTGTGCCTGGATCCAGAATGATTACTGCATTTCCTGGTGGTTTGAGGAGGAGGAAAACAGATGAGAGGTGCAAATAAGCCTGTTTTTCTCCAAGAATAACTGCAGGCTGAAGCCGCAGTTGGCCACAGGGCGCTGTCCACAAAGGTAGATCGACAGACAATTCATTGTGCATGGCTAATAGAAGTGTGTGTGTGTGCATATCTATATCTGTGTGTATCTTCAAGGTGAGATATCTGTATGAAACTATTACACCCTAGCCAGATTGGTTGTTGAACTTCAACTTGGTTACGTTTACTCAAGGCGGGGCAAAAGCTTCCCTATAAAGGAGGGCAGGGGTAGTGCCAGCCTGTGTGTCTCTGTTGGTGTTGGCTGGAGTTACGCTGGAGGCACTGCAGGTAAAAAAAACATCCCTTTGCTGTTTTATTTAGCCCAAGATGAAGCAGGTGAAATGCAAGTAATAGGGCTGGAAAAGCACCACAGACACATTGAGAGGGATTTGCCTTGGAGAGACAGAATAAATTAGAGTCCCTATCCTTAATGTTACCTGGAGGGAAAGGAAAGACAAATTTGCCATCCTAGAAAGGGCCTCCTTTGTAAAACGGTAAGTTGTCAGAAGTAATTGGATCAAGTGGGAGTAGAGATTCCGAGATGAGGAGGATGCTATAGTTACTGTAGGCTGTTGTTAAATGAGGTAGAAAAAAGGTATCTGGAACTGTCCTATGCTGTGTATGCAAAACGAGAAGAAAATTGACTTAATAAATAGCCAAAAGGGAGTACTTCACAGGCTGTTTGGAGAAGAAGGTCGTGCAAGATGCCACTGGGAAAATAATCTCCTGGAGCATTGCCAGAGTGTCTGGCTTTGGTTTTGATTTTCTGTGGTACTCAAGGATCTTGCACATGGTGTGTACAAGGAGCTGCTGTCCATCTGGGGTTTGGGACGTTCCCACGTCCTGGTCCCTGCACTGCTTCCTCAGATTGGTGTCTCTGCAGGAGGCTGCTGACTCTCTCATTTATTTTTTCCTCTGAATGCTAGGAGAGATAATGAACTCAAACTTTCCTTCATTATAAGTTAATTCTGGAACTGAGTCCCTGAAGTTTTTTTTACAATGCTTCAAGTACATGAATAAGAGGATCTTAGAGGAGAGAGTGCTGGTGTTACTATAGCATATATTGAATATTATGGGGAGATGAAATGTAGCTTGATAGTTTGGAGTGTTTGAGAGAAAACAGAGGAAGAAGGGCTGCTGGATTTTTGGCTCTTCTGGTACTCTTTGTTGTGTTTGAGAAAATTAGTTGCTCTTTCTAAAGTACAGAAGCTCAGCTAAGACAGCATATAATGAAAATGTTTTGAGAAAATCAGTGGAGAGGAGAGGGTTCAGCTATGAAGTACACGTGATTTCTAATATTGCCTATTTCTACTTTCTACTCTGTGAAAAATACAATAGCCATTTAAGGAAATAATGTCTCCACTGTGACATAAATCTTTATGCTAAGTGTAATTAGTTGTCAGTACCATTTGCCACCACTGAGTACCTGATTATAGTCATGGCTTGACATCTTTCCTGAATGAGAGCTGGAAGGAGACAGGACACACCTTCACTGCTGCCTTTTAAGCTGTTCAGTGCCAGGAATGGTGGCTGCTTGGGGTTATCCCACGGATTTCCACAGGAGTCACCAACTATGCTTGGAGACTCCTCTTTCCTTCCCATCCCTTCCAACTGCATCACTTGATCTCTTTTTATCCTTCTCTCTGTAGCTTTTCCTCTGCTTACTTTCTCTCCCTCCTTCTTTGCTATTTGTCCCTTTCTCAGGGACAGACAACACGGATGTCCCTCTGCCAAGAAGGAAGAGGAACCAATAAAGGGTGTGATTCTCTTCTCTATTTCAGATAAGTGTGTTGAAGGAGATCCCAGGACTAAGTAAATGTATGTTTAGTCCCCTCCTGAATGTTTACCGCCTTCTGAATAATTTCTTTCCTTAGTTGAGTGGCAGTCTCTTTGCTTTTCTTTAGAGTTCGACCACATGTCTGAAGCAGTTTTTGTGAGCATTTGAAATCCCTCCCTCTCTCCTTGCATCTTGTGGCAGGGAGCAGTCCAAGGTCTCCATTCCATTATAACTCTGTCCCTTGAAAGTCTTTCTGGCTCTCGAGGTCAGTAACAGTAAGAGGCAAGCAGGCAATATTCAGCTTTTACAACTTTTGTGGTCTTTGCTGTTGCTGGCAGACCTGTGAGAGACAGGTGGGAGAGCTGTGGCCAGGATTCAGGATGCTGCTCCAAAAGAGGTGGCCATCAGAGCGTGCTGGAGCAGCTGGGGGCACTGCTGGCCAGGTCCTGACCCCATGGACCCCATGGACTGACTGCAGAGGGGCAGGGATGGGTGTAGAACTCACATGTCTGTGCTGATGAAGATATTCCTGCAAGGGAACAGTAGTTAAGTGTGTTATTTTCCTCAGTCTGGTTGCTAATTTAATCCCGATATGTTAAACAACGTAATTAAACACACACACACACATGCTAAAAACTCTTGTTCTCTGTCAGAAGAGAGGGAACGCGTGTCAGACCCAGCCTTCAAGCTCTGTTAATTTTAATTTGAGTTTTGGAATTAGTAATCAGTTTTGCTGGAACACTGTTTCAAGAAATAGATCTTAGCAGGCACGGAGCCTGGGCACAGTTTCAAATGAGTATTTGTTAAGAAGCCATTCCCTTGTCGTGTTATGGTACATTACATGAGATTTATTTCCATTGTATTAAAAAATGCAAACCCAAGGGGAATGCTCTCTCTTCTTGTTGGCCGAGGGTGGTTTTGGATTTTTATGTGGGGCTTTTAATTAAAACAATGAGATGCAAAACCACTTATTTGTTTAGGCTGTTGTTACTATGCCAGGAGGCTAAGTGACTTGAAGCATCAAGAAAGTAAAAAGGGTGTAGGGAGGGGAGTGAGGGGGATCACACCTGAAGTTATCACACCTTCATTGTGGCTGAGCTGTGTTTTTGACATGTGGGAAGAATTCACAATACAAACCTGAGGCTTTGTTCATAGTGGAGTCATTTGCTCTATTTGTGCAGTACCAGGGACATCTCAGAGCTACAGATAATTTTGTTTGGTAGAAAAGAGCCCCTTCATCTACCAAAAAATTGAACAAACAAACAAACAAACAAAAAAAACAAGCTAGAAAACAAAACCAACCAACCAAAAGAGCTATGGCATCCGGTTGCTGTAAAGTGAAACTAGGTGACTTCAGGATAGAAATTAGCACAGCAAAGTTAATTAACTGTAGGTGAGGATTGCTCAGGGCATGTGGTGGATTTTCCAGTGCTAATTTATGAGAAGGTACATCTAAAGTGGAAGCCAGGAGGTGGGGGCAGGAATCCCTGGATCAAGTGTGTGGCATCCATAAAGCAAGATGCCAGAGGAGGATTACAGTGATTCTGCCTTTGAAAGTCTGCTGATAAGGGGCTTCTCCTTTCACAAGGAAAGAGGCAAAAGGAGTGACATAGCTCAGGATAGTTAATATTTTGGTTTTGTGAGGGCAAAAGGGAATGAAGGATGAAAACCCAGGTGTGGACCCTGAGTCATGTTTTTATCCAGCAACACATAATTTTGTATGACAATAGGAGCTGAAAGAACTGGGAGGCAAGGCAGGTGGCACAACTTCCTGCTACTTCTCTGAACCCTGAAACCACAAGAGAACCTTTCAGCTGAAGGGAGCTCCCCAGGAGGTGGTGCCCAGGTGTGTGTCTCTCTGTGCATCCATGTGACTCTGGGGAGCACACCTCAAAACTTGTGCTCTGGTTGGACAGAACAAATTGCTTCATTTAAACTCCAGTGCCACTAGCCCCTCCAAATGTGCAGTTTTTCCTCTTTCTTGTGCCCTTCTCCCACTGCTCTCCTAAAAGCCCTCCCACCCCACAGTCCAGTGTCTCCATGGAAGATGAACTACCTCCCTTTGGAACAAAAGTAGATTTTCGATGGCAGGAATCCTGCTGTGCTTTTTGATGCCTGTAAAGGGACAGAGCCCTCAACAGGAGATTTTGGCTGCTGCATCCATCTCTAGTTGTGCCAGCAGGTGTTTTAGCAGGTCTGTTCAATCCAGGGTTTCATTGCACACATAAAATGTTCATTTTCCTGATTGAAGTGCCCCTTTCTGTTAGATACATTCGCAGAGAAGGGTTTGACCATGCTTCAGACTGGAATACCTGTAGATACCATGCAATGACTGCCCAGTCTAAACAGCAACCTGAAATCCTGTGCCCTGGGCATGGCTGTGACACCTGACCAGAGGAGTCCTGGGTACCTGTGGGCATCGGCCCTGCTCACAATCCCTTGCATCTGCAACTCCTGTTCCATCCCCTGTGCTCGCTGACACTGCAGCTGCACCTCAGTGCTCACACAGCAGCTCACTAACAGCTTTGCTCTGTCCTCAGGGGAGACTCCAAATTGAATTTGTAGCACTGACAGCACTGGTTTAAGATAAACCAGTTGGGATTTGACGACTGCTCTTTCCCCATGCATTTCCTGCTAATAAGGATTTTGTCACTGTGGCTGCCCTCGGTTTTGCAAGCTGCTGCTCCAGTCCTCCTGGTGGGAGGGGGAGGTGTTATCCCACACATTCCTGATGCACCACTTTGCATCGGGAAACTAATGGCAGTGCCTGTCTTCCCCTCACAGGAAAGGGGCATGATGCTCGCCCCCAGCTCTGCTCCGACGCCAGGGCAGGGCTGGCAAACCACGGGAGCAACGGGAAACCTCCAGAACCTGAAGAAATTTAACAGCCAGGACTTCCGAGACCTGCGAGCCTTGTGCCTGAGCCAAGGGCTGCTCTTTGAGGATGCCACCTTCCCTGCTCACATCAGCTCCATCGGCCCCACCCTGCTCCCGGAGGAGAAGCTCCGGCAAATTCAGTGGAAGAGGCCAACGGTGAGCTCCACCAGCTGGGGCGTTTTGTAGCACTGCTGCTGAATGGGAGCACTGATGGCCAGTGGCTCAAGGCCTCCACTCTGGGGTGGGAAGTCTGTGTTGAGCAGGAAAGAAGAGCTTGAGGGGAACTCTGGAAGCACACTTGGAAGGAGGGATCCTTGCTATGGGATGTGTGAGGAGAAGATAACCTCTGCAACATTAATGATTTCGTTAGGTACATTTTCGTGGGAAGTTTGCTTCCGCCTGTGAACCTGACTAGAACTACTGTTCCCACTTTGATCTGCTTTTAGGGGATTTTGGGCAAACCAGAAAAGTTGTTAAATTCTATTGAAGATCTCTGATTTCTGTAATCCAAGTGACTGACTCAGCAATACCTATTTTAAATTAATGGGGACAAGGCAGGAGATGAACTACGTTTGTGTGCTGATTCCCAGTTGCAATTTAATAGGCAGTTATCTTCTGGCATATGGACGGTTAGAATGGGAGGTGGAATCACATGCTCAGCTCTTTTATCCTAGGACCTAATTTAGAAACCTTCCCGTGGTCCAGCTGCTCTGTATAGCACTGTTGTGTACCACTTGCTGCTGGTGCAGCTCCTGGATTATCCATGTGTTGCCCTTTTCCTGGCTTTTGCTGAGCACACTGCTAGTGCCTGGGGCCTTTGGCTTCCCTGGGCTGGGACAAACCAGTTCATATCCCTGGAGGCAATGCCTCAGGGTGTAGAGACAGTGACTGTGAGACTGTAAAGAGGCAGCAGGAAACAACAGGAAAAGATTTAGTTGGATGGCAGATGCATTAATGGCAGACACAGTAGGGCAGTGAGGGTGTGCTGGAGCTTGGCAGCATGGTGGCCTTGGCACAGCAGCAGCAGCAGAGGATGCATCCAGCGTGGATGTTGAAACTTGTGGATCCCAGGAGGGAAGCAGAGTAGCCAGGACAGCCTGCAAAGCTGCCAAATGTGGATGCCCACATGGAAAGGTGGGAAACACAGCATGTGGATTGGTAGGTGTGGAGGTGCTGGGTGCAGATATTTGGGTGTCCTCAGTGGAGGTGCCATGAAGAGATCATTCTCTTCTGTAGAAGCTGCTCCTACCACAGGCTGAATGTCTGGGCTTCTCCTCAGGCAGTTTTCCTTCAAACCTGGGTCTGGTGAGAGTGCACCTGGTGCTGTGTTTTTTACACCAGCACTCTGCTTATGGGTTCACAGCGGGTGGAGGAAATCTCTCTTGAAAGCAGGTTGTATTAGGAAAGTAACTAAAAAATACAGAGGAGAGGAGTTAGTTGCCTCTGTTTCCAGTGTGAGAGAGGAAAAATAGGATAACTAAGCATTAGACTCACAAAAGACAAACACATATATTAGAAAGGACTCTCCAGGGGCATTTTAAAGATGAATAAACTGGAATAAAATGTTATGATACAGTTCTCTTAAGTACTAACACTCCGGTGCTTTTGCAGCAGAGAAGTGTTGGACTTCAAAAGCATACAAAGCAACTTAGAAACCCAAATACTACTGATTTTGAGGCACCGTGCTGTGGGATGAACATCTATCCTACTCTAATATCCTGAGAGTTATTTCATGTGCAAAGGGACTGATGTACCTTGCCAAAAGCAGAATCTGCTGCTTCTAGTGCTTGAAGTTTGTCAGGTGAGGCAGGTATTGGAGAATTCCCTTCTATTTTGCTGAACTCATGAATACTAAGGTTGTGAATAAAAGTTTTTGTGCAATGAGTTTCAAAAATTTGCATATGTCCTCTCCATCCCAGCACTCTCCTTCTGACGAATTTTTTTACAGCAGCCAACAGTTTTCCAGAGTCTTTTTTCAGGAAGGAGCAGGTTCAAAATCCTTGGCTTTGCCAGAACTCTCCTTCAAATAATTAAACCATATGCTCATGGCCCAGGGTTCATTGAAAAGCCTTTTGTTCCTTTGTAGAGGTTAAAGCAGCATCACCAGCTGCTTTTCTATGACAAAGGACAAAAGTTGAGTCTGCTAACTCAGCTGGGTCATCTGGAACAGAAACTCAGGATTCCAGTGCTGAAGAAGGCCCCATTTTTTTTTTTTTTCCTCAGTTTGACCAAAAATTTTCACCTGTAGATGTCTCCCAACCATGCAGGCTTCACCTTGCCAGAAAAGATACAAGATAAAGGGCAGTGGCATCAACTGCTTGAGGAGACCAACCAGAAATTCTCAAACATCACCACAGCAGCCATGCTGTGTCATGGTGACATCAAAGTGTAGCCTCACTTTCCTGACAGAATGAAGCAGAGGTAGAAGAAGTTGCTGAATTGCTGTTTTCTTTTCATTTATAAAGCTGCAGATGTTTTGAGTGAAGGGTCAGGAAGCAAATAAAGCTGTATTTGCATTTCATAAGTCCTGAAAGGCCAATGCTGTGTCAAGTTGCCTCTGGGAGTTGGTCCCCCAGGAGGAAGAGGGAGGCATCAGGAGTAGTAGTACCCCAAATCTGAAGTTTTTCAGTTGGGCACCTTTCATCCATGCAGAAATGTTTGTACAATCTTTGTTGTTAGGCCACGAGTGTGCTAACTCCAAGGATATGTGATCCCAAGTGTTTAAGCTACCTAAACAACTGAGCCAAGAGATGCCTAGCATTTCTCCGAGAGAGACTGTTTCCTACCTGAGTACATCTCCCAGAGACTCAGTGCAGTTGTATCCTGCTGACAAATCATGGCCAATTTAACATATATCAGTATTTTTCTCAGCCTCCACCATTAGCTCTCTCTGACATTAAAACAAATTTGTCTGAAATTGTGCCTGTGACTGGCATCTTGGTCCTAATAATCTCTTAGCCTCCATTTACTGTCATGCAGTATCTGGTTATTAAAGTAGTAGACAGCAATTATAACTGCTGTCTTTGTTCCAGATCCAACTGAGCAGTTGAGCAACATGCTGCTTCTATTTTACCTTGTGCATTGTCAAGAGAATTGCCAATTACGCTCAGAGTTTGGAGTCTTCATATCTGGGGGTAATGTATAAAGTAGAGAGAAAACAGCTTGATTTCAGACAATAACAGTCAGCAGTGACAGTCAGAAACAACTTTTTGACTTGTAAACTGATCTTGTTTAATAGGCATGTGCCTGAAAAGGGGGGAAAGGTGGATCAGGAGCACCCAGACAACATTTGAAATGTCACTTTTCCCAACTCTGCAATAATTAGTTTCCCATCAGATGAGGACTGCTTGAGGCTGTTTGCATCCCCAGGCCCTCAATCTACTCCCAATGGAATGTGCAATCTGTAACAGAGATTTTGCACGTGGTACTTCAAGCTTTACTAGAGGCCAGGCTGAAGGTACCGAATACAGCAGGACCTTACAATTAACTATTCCTTTGGCTCACCAACAGTTTTGAGAAATGGAAAAGAAGTTCTACTTTAGACTGAACAAAGTATTTTCTATAGCTAGGCTTTTCTAAAGATCAATAAAAGGGAAATTCTCCGTGAAGAATTATGTCAGATTTTAAAAACTGAGATGCTCCTTTTAAAATGTTCAGAGCAATTCTTTTTCATTGTTTGCTGCTTTTCCTTCTCGCAAGCTATTGATTGGAACTGAGGAAGCCATTAAATGATTAACTGTTGCAGAATATGCATTTTTATTCAATTAATGTTCAGGCCTAAAGAATTCTCTCTGTTCTGATCGTAATACATAGCATAATACTGTGCAGATGCAAAAAGAAATTGAAGGAGGACGGTCCAGATGATGTGAATTGTGGTGATGCTAAATGTGGAATGCCTTACTTCTGCTAACATTGGTTATATTTTCAGATATGATATGTGAGAGGGGAGAGAGATAACCACCTGTGCAGCAGTGCCCTGCACCTGGGATAGCACTGCGCTCATTATGGTGCCCCTTGTAAATGTGAAGGATAGTCCGTGATCTTCAGTGCTTATGCCTTAAAAGAAAGCTAAAATGGGCACAGGGTGAAGTTGCTGGAGGCTTTTCTGAAAGGTCTTCAAGGTTGCAGACTACTGCTCCTGCCCTGGTCATCCTTGGTCTCTTGGGCACCCTGTAACTCCCATATGGAATGAGGGGAGGCTGAGCAGGAGCTGGCATAAGGAGCTCTGTTCTCTGATGAGTATAGACATTATGTGTGGGGGCAGCTGGAAGAAAAGCTGAAAGGTGGCCAGTGAAATTTGAGGATCAGCATGGGAGGAATCCCTGAGTGCCCCTAATGTGACTTGTGGGGATGTGCATGGTGAAAGGACTGTCTGAAAGAGCTGACATGGGCTTTGTCTGCATCATCAGTCTGTTCAGAGCATCAGGGCAGGGACTCCTTGGATGTTGTCTCAGGTGTCTGGGGTCAGGTGATGAGAAAGGTAGTGTCCAAAAGAATTCATTGGATAGAAGGTGCAGAAAGAGGCACTGTGAACTCAGACAAGGGATACACCTTTGTCTCATGCCAGAGCCCTGTGCTACTGCACTCAGCACTTAAAAAACATTGGAGAAAATTATACTCATTGAGCCAACGCTTGTTAGCTGGGAGAAGTGTTCCAGCATTTGAATCACTCGCTTTGTCAAAGGGCTTGCTCATGTTTTTAATTCCCTTCCTATGTCCCTTCCCGAAGAAAACATAACCACCTTTCAGGAGCAGAGTATCTATTTTTATCCAGCATAGCTTTTGGTGATTATTTGTTCCTTGGACTGTTATTTATTTCCCAGAAATTTCCAAGAATTAGCATCAGCATTAAGGAGTTTTGAATCCAGCAACTGGCTTTAAAAAATGGACTCTTTAAAAAAATAATTTTGAAGTTAGCATCTCTCTAGACGGATAAGCTGAGCTGCATTTCCTACTGCATCAACCTTGGCCTGTCTGTAGCCCGAGGGGACTAAAAAACAGATTTCATTCAGGCAAGAATTTCGACAACGGTTTGAAGTTATCCGAAAACCTTGTCTCTAACAGAAGAAGGGGGAAATGAAAAAAAACTACCAAAAAGAGAAAGAAGAGGCAAAAGAAATGCAGGTTGTCACACGAGCTGCTTTAATGAGGAAAGTTACAGGAAATGTGTGACAGTGAGGGACAGTGGTGTCCTGCAGGTCTGTCACTTGGGAGCCAGTCCCTGGCATGAGCCAAAGCTGCTGGCCAGCTGTTTGTGGTGGAGTTCACAGCTCAGTCTTTCCCTGGGGCCAGGCAGCTCTTGGATCCTGTTCAGTGTTTCTCCGTGATGAAAATCAAACTCAATTCCCCGTCTTCTTTCCGGGTGTGCGTGTGCAATCAGCGTACTCGAGCGGGAGCAGCATCCCCAGGCTGCCCTAGTCTCAGCCCTTGCCTGCTCAGCTGATTGTGCCCGACCTCGGCTCCGAGCTCATCCCTGTGGGCCGGGGGAGCTGCAGTGCATCACCAGCTATTACTTCTGTCTCTCTGGAAGATGGAAAATGTTTATTTGCGTAGTATTTCCCGACTCTTTGATCTCTGGGGAGAGCTGATTGTGAGGGGGAATTTGTGTATTGGAAAGCAGCGCTGCTGTGATGGTCTGCTGACTGTCCTGCTTTCCTGTTTCTCAGGCTGGGGAGTCTCAGGCAGGATTATACGGCTGTATTGGCTGGAGGGTAGTTGGTAACACCTTGACGCTTCCAGTTTTACTGTATGATCCCAGGGGGAGGTTCCAAGACCTTTAAGGAAACTGCCTCTCAAAGGCTCCAGGTGCACAAGACTACTTCCCTTGTTCACCTCCTTTGTCTTTGCCTCCTTTGTTTTAGCAATGAGCCACACAAAGCAAACAGGTTTCAGGTAAAGTCCAAGCTGGTTTCTCTTTTTGTCTGGTTGTTGACATCAGTCCATCCTTCAACAGGACTTAGCTTTCACATCTGTGGGCTCCACACCTGTGTGGAGTCTGGTGAACTCATTCTTCCAATGCAAAAGAGAATTGGAGAAGAGCATTGCTTTTATAAGCAACCAATGCATTTGTATTGAAATCAGGCAATTAAGAATTGAGATATTCTGCTGTAAAGCAGGGAATTGAGTTCTGTCAGTGCAAGCAAACCCCTTGAGAGTAATCTGATTTTGCCTATTAATTTTGGCTTGCTCAGTTATCCTCTCCCTCTCCAATCTGTCGGAGAAAAGTCATTGCACGTCAGATCTTTGGTGTGGCCCAGCATAGCTTATATTGTGTGGGTTGGAAAAGAACTTTAAAATATTACAGTCCAACCATTAATACAGCACTGCCAAGCCATCCTGTCCCCTAGTACCACATCTACATGTGTTTTAAACACCTCCAGGGAGGTGACTCTACCACCTCTGTGGGCAGCCTGTTCCAATGCCTGGCCACCCTTTCAGTGATACTCACCTAATATCCAACATAAACCTGCCCTGGCACAGCCATCTCCTCTTGTTCTGTCACTTGATACCTGTGAGAAGACACTCTGTAGCTCCTACCTGGCTACCACCTCCTTTCAGGCAGATGTAGAGAGTCACCCCCCTGAGCCTCCTTTTCTTCAGGCAAAAAAAACTCAGCTCCCTCATCCACTTCTCATAAGACTTGTGCTCCAGACCTTCCACAAACTTTGTCCTTTGTTCTGCCCTCCCTCGTTATCCCAACTGTCTTATTTCTGTGGAGGTTTCCTGTGGTTATGGGATGTATGACAGTGGTGTGACTGATCCCTCCTCAGAACACTCCCTTCAGCCCAGGGAACTGGAGTACCGTGTTTATTTCTTAATCCAGGCAACACTATTACAGGCACAGCAGTGCTGCTGAATTAACATTTGTCCAGCTGAGAACAGTTTGGCTTTCAAGAAATAGCAGCCTTTTTATTTGTTATAATTTGTGTGTTGAACAGGGAGCACCATGACTCATGATGGCAGGAGGTGTAAGGATGGTGGAGCTGCAGCAGAGGGGAGCAACACAAGTTCAGCTGAAGGGAAGGATGTGGACGTGTGGTAGGAACAGAAACAAGGCTGGGATTTTATTTTAGGGCTAAGGTGAACTGACCAGGAGGTGGCTCTGCAAATGGTCAGCTCCAGCCTCTTAACCCTCAGTAGCCTTGTGCCTGCACACAGGATCATGCTGGGCTAGTGGGGAAATGTGTGGGAAAGTGGCCAGCACCCATCCAGAGCAGCCTGCAGCCAGACAGGCTTACACTGCCTAGGAAATCCCACCTCAGGCTTCCAATTTTTCACAGAACTGTTTGATTGTGTCCTTTGCATGTCTGCATGTGGTCTCCATCCACACTACTCACCTCCAGCTCCTTCTGGGGACTTGTTATTGCCTAAAAATTTCAAGCAATTATATGAAGAGATTTAGAGATAAATGCATGTACAGGACACTTCCCTTCCAGCTCTCAGATTAATTCTCTGTCTTGCTCTTTAGATGAACAGTACTTCTGTGGTAAGACCGTGCTCTAGAGGATGAACTTGTTTGAACTTGAACTTCTCTTTCCTTTTGAATACATAATGAAGACTTCAGTGGGGCAGGGAAAGCAAGTGATGAGAACTTTGTCCTGGGGGGATGAGTTCAGGCAGAGTGCTTGACTTGCAGCCCATATGGTTGCCTTCACTGCTGGGCTCACAGATACTCTGAGAAGAGACCACGTGCCTCCCTGAGCTCCCTCTTCTTTCCCCCTCCAGCTAAAACTGAAAAGTCTAGGTGAAAATGCCTCAAAGCCTCATCATTTCTCAATCAAACAGGACACTGCTTCTGGATAGACTTATAGTTGAAGCTGTGGTTTCTCTCTTTGTCATGCAATTTGAGCAGCAGGAAATAGTGAGGCTTGCGTTTTGTGTAGTGGTAATTACATGTTTAGCTGTGCTTTGCAATAGTGGACAATATGGTGTTTTATGACTGCTGTATTCTTGCCTTTGAAGGAAGAGGAGCTAATTGGAGACTTCTTTTCCTCCTGGTTGAAAAGGTCCAGATTTCCAGACCACTGCACCCATCACAATTATGTCCTCTCTGTGCTCTGTCAGAAGCCCTCTGTGGGTTCAGACAGCTGCTGAGCAGCCCCTTCCCCTGGCTAGTGGAAACAACACACTCTGCATTGTGTCTCAGTTATTGCCCGGAGTCTGTGGGGAGTGCCGCCTCCTGGAAGCAGAGCTCTGTGTGCTGTGGCTGGTGGGGAATACAGCATTGGAGTGTTCCCTCTGACAGCCACAGATGTGTCTGTGTGCACAGTAGGGGCGTGTTGGCTGAGGCTGACTTCAGATTATGTCTTTTCTGGTTTTAGACTAAATTGCCAGTTTCTCTCAGCAAGGAACCTGCTTAATGACTCAGCTCATCCCCCTTTGCTCACTGGGGAGTAAAACACCTTGGTGGGCAATAGAATATTTAGTGAGGCATCTAATGGGCTGACTTTTCAGCCAGTCCCCACAACGGGCTAGCAGGATCCACAGAACACTTATGACCTGAGCATCCTGGCACAGAGCAGAGCCTCAGCCCTTTCCTCAGGGATCCCATAAAGACACAGCTGCCTTCCCAGTAGTTTCAGGCTCATGCTTCTGGACGATGCATCCTTCTGGCAGCTATGCACTGTAGCCCAGTAACCCTGCTTCTGGCTACTCAGACTTCAAAGCCCTCAGAAATGATGGGGGAAACAGAAATACCCATTCCTTTATGCTGCTGGTTTTCTGGGATGACTACTAGCAAGTCAGGCACACAAAAACACAGGCAAGTTCAAAGCCTTGCCATGCATCTTAATCTTTCCTGCTTGTGGAAAGTTTTGAGTTCACCCAGGTGAGGGGCTCTGGGAAATGGAGGTAGGGAGAAGATAAAGCTGGGTTGGATGTAGAGCAGAAGGGAGAAGGGCTCAATGCTGCTTCTTCCTTTTTCAGTGAGCAACCACTGCTGCTGGTGGCGACACATCTTGGGCCTGCTCCCATCCATGGGTAAATCTCCTGCTGCAAATCCCCAAAGTCCTGGGATAGGTGGGGATGGCCGTAGGAAAGCATCTCCCAAGCAATTTGCCTGCCGAGGCTGCTTTCCCCCACGTCAGCAGCGCTATGATCTGCCCACCAGCCTGGGGCAGTGACGTTGCACTGCATCTTTTCCTGACAGGGAAACTTTTTAGAGGGGTTTGATCACTGTGAAGCCATTTCAGAAAGCTGACAGCATTTGCTAATGCTGAGCTTACACAACTGTGCAAGTAATGAGTCACATTAGGAGCTGGTCTCGTTTTTGTACAGCATGTCTGATCAGCTGGGAAAAGGAATGCCAGGGCCTGTTTAGGGAAGGGCTGCTGTATTATTTTTCTTACCAGGACTTTTTTTTCTTCCTTTTATATCCTGGTTTTCTTACATGTGTGATGACTTGCCTCTTTCAGGCTGATTGCTCTTTCAGAACAGAGCCTTGCCACGATGGAGAGTGCCAAGGGTTACTCATGGGTGGTGCTGAGGCCGTTCCTTCCTGAGCACCCAGATACCTCAGGCCAATAGCAGACAGGGCTGGGAGAACGGCTCACATTTCTGTGTGCAAAGCCAAGCTCAGAAGTTCTTCCCCCTTCACTGCCCAAGCAAGACTCAAGAAAAATTCTTCCTGAATCAAAAATGTCAGCCAGGCCTATGGGATTTTGCAGACAGAGATTAAGCTCTCTTTCTATATCTTCCTCACCAGAGTGAAGAAAAGCAGCCCACGCTGACCTGTGTTAGACCTGAATGGAAACACAAAAGGCTCAGAGTATAAAGTGCTCCCAGACCCACTGCTGAGCTGAAGTATAGACCCTGTTCCACTTTGCTTGGAGACCTGTGTGTCTCTGCCCTGCTGTGCCCCAGGAAACTGCATGATTTCACTGTCCAGCTCAGAGCTCTCTCTGAAAGGTGTCAGTAGCTTTAGAGAAACCCAGATGAAAACTCAGGGAGCACCCATCCCCAAGTCCCCATCCATAGGAATATCTGAGCAGATTAAAGAAAATATGACTGAGTTTTGGTGGTGGCAGGCAGCAAAATATCGGGGCTCAAGAAAAGCAGTTTTTAGATGTGGGAAAGGTAGGCAAGGTCTTCAAGGGGCAGGAACACAGTGCTGGCAAAGGCTGGGTACTCACACTGTTCTTTGCATTTTCTTTCCTGTAGGAACTTCAGAGAAATCCTTATTTGATCATGGATGGAGTTAGCAGATTTGATATCATGCAAGGAGAAATAGGTAAGGTGATACTCTTGATTTGGAAGAGATCTGCACAAAGCAATAACCTGTGATTGCTTTGCCATGTTCCAAGTGCTCAGTGGGAAGATGTGGACCATGGTAGCTGCAGTAAATAATCAGTGCAGCTCAATCTAGACTGGCACAAGTCCACACACAACTTATTGCAGCTATTTAACAGGATTCCCAAATGCAGCAGCTCAAATCTTTGTTACTTTTGTCTGGCATCTGCTTTCTGTCTGTGTAAGGCCAAGCTTAGAAATGGAGATCCAGCTGAGATGAGGCAGACGCTTCAAGAAGAAGGGTCAAACACAGTTAAGTGTAAGTGGGTAACTAGGCATGGTTCCAACAGGTGTAGGTCTGAATTTTCTTTCCATCCTAATGTCTTCATTTGACTGTCAGTGTTTTCTTTCCTGTGGATATTTCTGTTCAACTCCTCCAATACTTACCCAGTATCACAGTATGTATCTGCACCCTGTGTCAGTTCCATCTTGTACTCCTTGACCATGTTTGTCTTTAGGAGCAGCTCTGCTCCCATGTAGAAAGAAATGCCTTTCCATTTCTCACTCCACTGAGAAGTTTGAAGGTTTCCTAAAGAGTGTTCTGGACTGCAAGTCTCAATGTGACAGCAAAAGATAGAAGCACCCTGAAAGCAGAAAAAGGTGGCTGGGTGACAGCAGGGCTCCCAGTGGACATTGCTGGTGAATCCTGGGCAGTTCTTCAGCATTTTGGAGGGGGAAAAGGAGATAGGAGAATGTTGGTTGTTTTTAGCAAAGTGGTTCTTAGATGTAGCAGCTCATTCTCTTTCTAAAGAGTCCGCTGTGATCCAGGACAGCAAGTAAATGACTGAATGCATTGGATTCTTCCCTCCCCTGAGGTGACTGCTGGATGCTGGCTGCCCTGGGCTCCCTGACACTGCGAAAACAATTTTTGGAAAATGTTTTACCAAAGGACCAAGGATTCCAGGAGGATTATGCTGGCATTTTTCATTTCCGGGTACGTATTCCCTGTGGTCTTGGTACCTCTTGAGCTTGACTGGTTGGATTGCAAAGGGGTTCAAACTGCAGCCCCACATCTCAACATCCTTGAATGCTTTGGTTCTTCAATGCTGACTCCCAGTTTGTAACTTTGCAGAAAATCCTGATTTTTTTAATGATTCCTTGTGCTCCAGGTGGTTCAATTGCACTTCAGGGAATTTGATGCCCTTTTCTGAAAGTTATGACTGCAAAGGCAGCGGTACCAGCTGTTCAGATAGATTTGTGTACATATATGTTTTAGATGGTGTTCAGGTGGCTGCTTTGATTTGGGCAGTCTGTTATGGCTGTCATCTCACCTGCACTATCTATTTGGGCTTATTTTCTGTTTCCCCACTTCACCTTGTCCTTTTAGCTCGTTGAAATTGCTGGAAATTACAAATCCTTGGAGACAGATCAGAGGAACAGTCTTTGATATTTTGAAAAGAGATTTGTTTCAGGGAGAGGAGCAAGGCTTTTTAGTAAATCTCACTTTCCCCCAATTCCTAAAATTATCTGAATCTCCAAGGAGGGTGACTCGGGTAGCAACTGGCAGGCTCTACTTGCTTGTATCTGAGTCAAACAAATATCTGGTGGGATTAGAAGAGCTTGCAGCACCGTTAAACTCCAGAAACTAAACTGGATGTAGAGAAAACCAGGATAAACTCAGCCATTCCTCATCCCCCTTATTTCACAAATCTCTTTTGTTTTATGCAGTTCAGCACCAAAGAGCTCTGGCAATGAGACTTCTTGGACCTCCTTGGCTCTTGTGGAGCAGCACCAGGAGGATTATCTCGTGGACAGTCTAAATTTTGTTCTGTTCCTTTGCTCCTTAGAATACCAGATGTTTCTATCTTGGCCCATTTCCAGCATACACTGCCACAGTGTATGAGATAAACTAGCTGAAGGGACACCAGTCTGCTTAAAACACATTAAAAGGATGCAAGCTAGATTGTCTTTCATGGGAGCTTTGAAAAGATTAGTTAGGTGCAATCCTTAAATCTTAAGCAGTATAAATACCTTACAGTATTTGAAAATGTTTTCCCTGTCATCTCATCTGCAAATCAATGCAGCTGTTTCTGGCTTTCCTTGAGCAATAAACCCCAGAGAAAGCTCCTCTGAATGGAAATGCTTCTCTGCAATGCCTTTCAATTATTCCATCAAAGATATTTTACTGCCATCCACAGGCTAAGCCACCAGTCCTCAGTTCAGTGAAGAACCACAAACAAGGCATATCATACACTAATATAAAGATTTTAGCTTATAACTTCTTTCCACCATTTTGGAACTGGAGCACGTTGCCTCTCAGGAATACAAGGGGCTGCTCCAGTGTTCCTGTGTACAGCACGAGCTGTTCAGCTGCAAGAGTCAAGGATGTCAAGCACTTCATCAGCTGTAGTTAAGATGGGCAATGTTTTTTTCTAGGGAATAATTACAGTGATGTTATTTCCCCAGGGATTAAGTTAGTCCCTTGTTTGCATAGGAATCCCATTCTCTGCCACAGAAACTGTGATGCCTTATGAGGCAAAGTGTGTCACTCAGTGTGACAGTGAGGAGCAGCACCTCAACTTGGGTAAAAACCAGAAGTTATTCTGCAATAACTACAGGGGGTTATTGCACAGTGCATCAGCTCACAACTGGAGGGATCTGCCCTGGGCGTTAATGTCCCTGCTCTCAGGAAGAAAGAGATGAAATCTTTAAAGAACATAAATGGTCAAGACCTCAGTGTCAGGAAACATCCAAAAAGTGCTTTTTAACAGCATACAAAAGGTTGGTGTTAGTTGATAATTGATAGACATGCAATTTTTCACCTTACTCAATTCCAGAACTGGATTTTAATATGATCCCTGTCCAGGAAGGAAAAAAGGAGGCAAAATAATCACAGAGCTTTCTCCCTTTGACCATCAGGACCCTAAGTGTGTTGTTGTCATCTTGGGATTGTCCATTTCTTTTTCCTTCTCTTAAGCCCAGGAAAATAAAGTCCTGATTTAAAAGGCTTATCATAAATGTGGAAACGAAGAACTTCCCTCTTTGCATCCCTCCTAAATGCAATTCTTGGTTTTATTTACTACCACATTCACAGCTGCAGTGCTTAAATCCATAAAGAGATATAAAGAAATTTCATGAAGCCAGACTCAAGCCAAAAAGTGACCCTCTCTGAAAGCAGGAGAATGGCTTCTCCTGTACCACTCTTGTACTTCCAGAGCTAGCTAAAATAGCCTGTGATGGTCAGGACAAAGCATCTGTCTTTATCCAGCTGAAGAAAAACACAGTGCTGCATTCAGACTGCCTCCAGGCTTGAGCTCCCTACCAAGCATGGCCAAGGAACACAACTTTTGGGAAAACATCACTCAGTGGGTTTGGACTGCAGTAATCCCCACAGCGAGTTCCCTCATTTACCTGTTGTGTTTGCACATGGAGCACCATGGGGAGGCATGCCTGGATGTCACACCTTCTCTCCACACAGACAGGCTCCTAGGTGTTGGCTGGTGAGAGAAGGGCTCCTTAGGTGACTGAAAGAACAGCTCCCTTTGGACAGTCCTTTTGCCTGTCTCTCCTTTGGGCAGAGGACAGCCAGTGGAAAGCTTTTCCTCAAGCCCCCTCCTGCCAAAATCAAGCAGAAGCGTCAGATCTCTCCTGGAACTCAAGTTAGATGTTCCAACCCTGCCACCTCCTGCTACTACTAATACAGGGAGGGAGAGGCCTGGATGAGGCAGGATGTAAGTAGGATCAGACCTGCTTTCTGCTGAGCAGTCTCTAAGCTGCTCTGCTGCTGGGCAGATCTGTTCTTGTGTTTTTCTAGCAGAACAGCTCATTTTGGGGTTTTTCATTGACCAAAGCTGTTGAAATAAAATCATGCTAGACTAAATCTATTGCTGGCATACTTCCACTAGAGTCCTTAGCATTACTGCAAATAAGAGCTTGGCCTCTTATGATTTCGAATCATGCTAAGCTACATTAATCTGCTAATGACTCTGGAAATGGCTCCTTTAGTTCATCCCCGCAGATCTCTATTCCTGTCTTTTCCCTTGAAAAGTTTCATCAGTTGGATCAGCTGGAGAAACACCTGCTCTGTCCACATGCTGGAGAGACTGCCCGTGTCCTTCTCATCCATCTAGGAGATGGATAACACCTCAAAACAGTCTTTAGTCACTACACTGTCTCCGTCCATGACAGTGTGTCAGAGTCTTAATTGAAACACAGAGGAAAGAAAATTTAGAGGCTGGATCTTGACAGAGAATCTTTGGCCAAGACCTGTGCAGAAAAATCCAAGTGTGGCTGAGGAGTGAGGCTCATGGAACCCACCTGTGTGATTGTTCTTTATCTTCTTGAAATTTTTCTACCACCCAAAAATATCAGCATATTCCCCACGTTGAACCTTTCCTCTCACTGATTGCAAGACTAGCTGTACTCCCCAAGGACTTTTCCTGCCACTGGGAAATCCAGCCAATTGGTGGCTTGTTTAATGATGGGGACCATTAGCCTGAGGCACTTCAGGAGAGAACTTGCACATATCCATGCTTTAGATTAATTCTTGTGCTAGTTCAGGAGGATTTTTCTTGGCATGGACATTAGTGCTTAGAAGAGGCTCATTATTTTATTTTCTCTCTCTCTTTTTAAAATATATTTTTATTCTATTTATTTCCAGTTCTGGCAATATGGAGAATGGGTGGATGTAGTGATAGATGACCGGCTGCCATTCCTAAATGGAAGATACCTGTCTGTACACCCTCGAACTTCAAATGAATTCTGGCCATCCTTGCTGGAAAAAGCTTATGCCAAGTAAATATACCTGGTCTGTTCTTCCACCCAGTGCTGAATGTTTTCTGTGGGTGGTTTCACCCTCTGCTTTGTGCAAAGCACACAGGAAGGAGTTCAGGCTGACATGGTACTGTGCTTATGCAAGGAACCGTGGCTGCAGCAAACATAGGGCCAACATAAACTGGAGATGTTGGCCTTGGGTTAGACCTAACTCTACCCAGCCCTAAATCTACCCACTCCTACTCTGGGTTGTTAATGCCTGAGAAGCAAAATGAGGAGGGCAATTGTTGGTGACACAAAAGGGCCTGGAATGTCCTCCTGATTTCAGGCAAACTTCTTTGTCTCTGTTTTTCTTTCCATGCTGTCCTCTGTTTAAAACTGCAGAGTCTCAGCATGGATTACCTGTGTTTATAGTCACTAATCAGAGGTCATGTGGATATTTGGAGCAGGTAATGAGAGGAAGCATGACTGAAGAACATGCCCAGGCACAACACACATGCTCCTAGGACTCTATGCTCATCTCTCACTTCACAGAGAGCTCTGACTCTTAGCTGAGGTCCCCAGAGTATGCAGGGTAAATAATGCCTAATAAAGAGAGAACTATTTTTAAAAATCCTCTGGAGAGGGAAGGGTCCCTTAGCATTTGCCCATTTTCCATTATTAAAAATGCTGAAGAAAAAGTTCTGTGTTAGGGGTGGTATGAAGGGCTGGAACTTGGTGCCTGAAGCTGGTGTAACATTTGCAATGTAGTGAGCAGAAGATGAAGAAAAGAGATAAAAATGTTGGCAGATTTGGTCAGGAATAAGCAAATGTTAAAGCAGCATGAGAGCAGCTCAGGAAGAGGATGCATTTTGCCCTGAGATATCTCAGAAAAGTTGACTCAGGATTCAGTATCAATTTGCTGCATAAGATTTTAATTACAATGCATACCAAACCTCTATTAAATTAAAGTTGCAAGCAATGCTGTTTATGAGATTCCCATTTGAGAAGTTATTCCCCGGTGCCCAAGACAAATTCTTTTCATCAGTGTAGGACAAGGACAACTCTTCAAAATACAATTAGCTGCAGACTTCATTTGATTACATTCATTAAATACAGTGTGTATGGTGGGGTTTAACAGCATGCTCTACCTGCTCTAAGTACGGCATGTTCCAGCTTATTTGCTGTCTCAATAAAAACCACACGATAAAAACAACAAGGACTGTGTTGGCAATATTAAATTATTATCCTATTATTGCGCTCTAGCAGAGGGAACTGGGAACAGTGCTGAGAAGTCATTTCTGCCTTGCCCTGGAAGCATGGCTAAATACCTTCACCTCTCTTTTCCTTTTTCTCATTTGCAAAAGGAATGCTGGCCATTTTTGTGAAGAGTCCTGTATAAGTACAATGTAGAAGCTAACAGTTCAGCTCCATTTGACCTGGAACATCCATTTGAACTAGTCACCCTTGGCTCCCTTCCTGCTCAGAAAAAAGAAACTGGATGCTTCAAGATGAGATGTGGCTCATCTCCCTGAAATGCCTGTGTTGGCATGAGAAGCACTTATTATTTTCCACTGTCTGTAAATGGCTCTGGACAGCTGCCTCAGATGGGGATGAATACATAGAAAAAGCTCCCCCTTTGTCTTGTTCCTTCCACAAGGCATGTGTTGTGCATGGCCAAGTATTTCGATCACGTTTCCTTTCATTACCTGGCCACAATGTCTGCACACCCTAGGCTCCCCTGTGCTCACCACCTCAATGCATACGTTCATTTTTAAAGCAAGCACTGTGCATTGTTTATGAAAACACAGTGCAAGGACTAATTAACTTCTCTCTCTCTCTCTTTTTTTCTTTTTTTTTTTTTTAATATATTTTATATTTTTTCTGTAGGCTGCAGGGCTCCTACCAGAATTTGAATGGAGGCTACCTTTCAGATGCTTTAGTAGACCTCACAGGTGGAGTTCAAGTGCAGTTTTCATTGAAGGATCCACCTCCTGATCTGGAGGAGATCCTGAAAGCAGCTGACAAATCTCGGTGCCTCATGGGGTGCAGCACCTCAGGCCAGGTGAGTCACTGGGCCCATCCCATGCCCTTCTTGGTTTACTGTGTTTGCACAAAGGTTGTTCTTTGGAGGGTAAAAGGAAGTCCATAATCACTCTGTAAAATAGTTACAGTTTATGGATGCCCCAAGGGAACTTGGCAGCAGAAAGTAGATAGGATTATTTGGTAAGGACTGTAAAGGCATTTGGGCAGATCTAGATGGATTGGTCTGTCGGGGAGGGGGCTGCAGCTTCTCTCCTGGCTAATTCCAGTGCAATAGAGTGGTGTCCTCTTGCAGCAGGCCTGGTTTCAGCCTCATACGCTGTGATCAACTCTGGCAAGGTCAAACGCACCTCTCTTCTGTAAGAGGATGCAATTATCTCATTGTGGCTTGCAGGCTTACTGGTATTAATGCTGGGAAGTTGCAAAAGCCTTTGTGTTACTTAGCAAGGACATCTGATAAAATGTCTCCAAGGCTTCCCTTGCAGCATGTGACGTGTGACTGCAAAGTGTGTGACACTGCTCCTGTGGTTCCTGCTTCCTCAGGACAGGAAGCTTGGCTGCTGCAAACAAGCCAAGGACTACTCCCTCAGCTCAGGTGGCTGACCTGGCTGTCAGTGGCAGGGAAGTTCTGCAGTACCCCAGTCTGACTGCGAGTCACCCAGTCCAGGTCATTCTGCAGTTGCAGCAGCTCTGGACCATGGAAGAACTTGCAAAGAAGTGTAGATCTGTAGCTTTGTTAAATTTCCTGGCTTGCTTATGGCTGCAGTGGGAACAACAGTAACATTCCTGTGGAGTATCTCAGTATCTGAGATGCTGCTGTGGTCAGACCCAAGCCTTTGTTTAGGGCTGTGGCAAATGACAGCTCTGGGAGCTGGTGGCTGTGTCTTTACAGCATGGCAGAAGCTAAAAGCTGTGCTTTCTCCCTTCTGCAGTCAAGGAGAAACATAGAGCTGAGGAATGGGATTGTACAGGGTCATGCCTACACCATCACAGGAGCTGTGAAGGTAAGATCAGGGACTTGTTTCTGCCTGGAGATCCTGTACTGACGATCCACTACAGGGAAGTTGCACTGCTGTTCCAGTCAGAGTGATTTGAATTAGCTTCACATTTAGGTGGGATTGTTGAAAGCACATTGTTCAAATTCCAAGAGATGGAAGGACTCTGGCACAACAAAAAGCAGGAGGATAACCAAATCCCTATTGTTTTCTAATGGAAAATGCAACTTAAATTTACGTTTGTTTTGGGACACTTCAGCAGCAAATACAACATTTCTGGAGATTTTCATTCCATGCTGACTCTTAAAAATGTGCTTTTGTGTTTCAAATGCAAGTAGAAGCACTGTCTGAAATTGTGGGATTTGTCATATGATGCAAATCTACATTTGTTCAGCTCAGTCACAAGCTGCCAAAAATCACTGAGTGAAAAGCAAATCGCTGGTTCAAGAACAGTGTTTCTCCATCTTTTAAAGCTGTTGTACTCATGCAGAACTGCTCCTGGCTGAATATTAATATTGATGATCTGAGAACCAATTTATCACATGGATCAAAAGAAATTAAGGATTTTTTACAGCCAGAAGTCAGAACATGGCTTAGCCCAGTAAGCTGTAGTGCACACAGGGAGAGTTAACAGTGAAGAAGGAAACCAAACAATAGCCGTGCTGTCAAGCAAGATAGCTACAAAACATTTGAATCTTGGAACCTAGAACACTTTG
This sequence comes from Cettia cetti, assembly GCA_013401135.1. NCBI lineage: Eukaryota > Metazoa > Chordata > Aves > Passeriformes > Sylviidae > Cettia > Cettia cetti. The sequence continues at coordinate 15,533 of VZUI01037698.1, read as the reverse complement.
GAAATGGAATGTTGCTTTCCCTAAGCTATTTTCTCCCTTATCACTCTCTCCCTGTCGGTTTTCTCTATGAACTTGGCTTTGGTTCATGTCCCCTTGTGCCATGGCATGCTTGGTGCTATCATCACAGCCAGTGTGCTGCTTCTTGGACAACTCCTGCTTGTAGCCAAGGGGCTACAAAACAGAAAGATGGGGGTTGCCAAGCTCCAGAGAAGGCCCCAGCTGTCTCTTTGCAGGGCAGGGGCAAAAGGGTCCCCAATTCTGTTGGAGGAGAAGCAGGCTATTCCAGCCTCCTGCTGCTCCTGGTGCATGCAGAGAGGAGAAACAGTCTTTGCCCCACTTGAAGAAGTGCCAAGATATCCAAGGCATTATCCTGAGGGGAAATGATTAGAGGCTGGGCCTTTGCCTGGAAAGAGACTGCCATGGTATTGTTTCCAACACTGCCTTGTGTGCGTAAGGAGAGCCAGAAAACAAAGGTTTGCTTCCACTGGTTGGTCCACTTCCACCATTTTGGCTTCACTGGAAAAAGTTAATTGCTTCTGACTTAAATCAGTGGCAGCAAAAGGAGGAAAGCATCAGAAATCAGAAATCCCAGCTGTTGCAAACCACAGTATTGTAGATACAGACTCACAGATTCTGTTTTTCATCAGCTCTCTGTGCTGACTGTTGGCTTTCACTCCAGGCAGTCTGGTGACCTCGTTCCTCAAAGTCTCTGCCTTTGCTGACTCACGGCATAAGATGTGCAGAATTAGGCACTGGAATTTCCCAAGGCTGTTGAATTCATGCAGTGTGACAGCAATGCTGCTGCTTCTTTCTGTGTCAGCTATTCACCATCCTCAGGAAAGCAAAATGGGCGCAGTTTTCTCTCACACATCATTCCTTTGCAATGCAGCGGAAGGCACTGATTTTTTGCTGCTGGGAAAATGAGATCAGAGGTTAAATCTGGTCCCTAAGGTGTAGAGGAAGTTCCATTTTATTGCCCTTCTCTTCACTGAATATCACAGTTGTGAAAAGCTGTGACTGAGTTTGCTTTTCTTTCCTCTTTACAGATCCCCTACAAGAATGGGTGGAAACATATCATCAGGATCTGGAATCCGTGGGGCCATGGGGAGTGGAAGGGGCCCTGGAGTGATGAGTAGGGTCTTAAAGCTTTAATGTCATAGGGAATCAATCTTTTACGAGAACCTCTGCCCCGCACCCATTTTAGCAAAACAGATATTTCCAAATCAGTTAATTATAAGCATTATTTCCATCTGCGTAGCAACTGCTCACAGAAATCCATTCCAGGGAAAGCTAATGCAGTGCAGCTAGGCTCAGGTGTCCCTTCTTGTCAGTGCATATGCGTCTTTACCCAGTTCATAATTCTACACAAGTCATGGATGAAGGAGTTCTTATTTCCTGGAGTAATCTCTGACCATGTCCTTAGATGCTGGCTGGCTTCTTCTGTTGAATTCCCTGCAGCAATCACATCCACCTTTCTCCTCTTTCTTCTGCTCCCATGAGTCTGAATCTGGGAATAGGATGGTTAGATGAGTCCATGGAGAAGGGCACTATTGAACACAGAGGGACAGAAATGGTTCCTGGTTATTCCAAGGGCAAAGTGCCAGGGAATGGCTTGAATGAATCTCTTGGGGTGTACGGACCACTTTGCTGCCTGTGTGGACATTCTAACATCTCTTTCCTAAAGAAAGGCATGATATAGACTGCAACAGTGTTTTGCAAATAAATAGATCTTCGTTTTCCTTTTGGAATTTCATCAGTGTTTCCATGATTAGAGAGATGTTCTGGTGCCACTCCTAGGTTATTTAATAGCACCCCACCCCTTCCCTGTTGCTAGGACCACACACAAGCACTCTGCTGAGAAAAGTCTGGAGTGTTGCATCTGGAAAGGTGGGTGGGTTGTGTAGACGTGTCCAAGGCTGGGATAACAGCTCTCTGCTCAGGCAGCATCCTCCCATCCTTTTGGAAGGGTGAACAACAATCCTAAGTGTAATTGAAATGTCAGTAGCACGTTCACAGGTAAGCTGCACAGATCAATAAATTATTGATTCATGCGCTGTTTATTTATCTTAAACTCTGCAGAAACTACAGTTATCTCTTAATTATAAGCATGCTGCTTGGAAACAACACATTTGTCTGGGTAAGGTGCTCTCTACATGTCAGTGTAATATCAGTGCTTCAGAGTGCTGTGGCTTGGTGCCTCACTAACCTCTCCAGCATGGGGAGGTGGCCAGGACAGCGGGGAGGATTCCCCACCCCAGGGTGTCAGCTCAGGCACAGCAAAGGCGCAGAGTTTTATTTGCTGGCCTTGGCTACAGAGGTATCACCCACAGTCCTGTTTCCAATGCACATTTTGTTCACCCCTCCTAATCCCTCGTGACCTGACAGGCTGGTTAGAGGAATAGGTCAAAGATGAAAAATTGTGCCTCACATCTTGTTGCTTTGTTCTTTTTTTGCAGCTCTCCTCAATGGGACTGTGTTGATCCTGAATACAGAGAAGCCCTCCTCAGAAATAAGGATGATGGAGAATTCTGGTATTTCCCTATTGATCCTTTGTCTACTGGGTTTTCAATTTGCCTTCATTATGAAAAAAAAGTAATTTTGGCAGTTCTCTGTTCTTGGTGGTGGCTCAAGACACCCTGTGTTAGCTATGTGCAAATAGCAAACTGGAGATTGTCCTGCCTCTGTGGTTTCAGAGGAAACAAGACCTGAAAAATGGAGTTGGCCAAGATTAAGTGACAAGCTGATGAAAAAAAATGAAAAGAGAGAGAAGTAAAAATCCAGCTCTCTGAGACCTGGTCATTTGGTCACACTGCCTCTCCTCATAAAGCATGTGGTTTGAACCTTGGACCGACAGCTTCTTGAAAGGGACAGCTGGCTAAGCAGGTCACTGAGCTTGTGCACTTGGCTGCTCTGCAGGTGCTTGTGGTTTTTCACTGCCTCTGATTGCTCTCAGATACAGCTTAGCCATGTGTGGGCTGTCCCTTAGAAAACCTGATAATTCAGAATGTGCACACATGCCCTGTGGTGCTCTGAGGAAAGCAGGGCAACAGCAGGTGGGTATGAAACACACCCTTGAGGCTTGAATGAAGCATGAGCATGGGACAGAACACTGTGAAGATACAAAGGCAAGGGACAGTGGCAGAGGTGTGCTGGAGATGGCAGGTCTCCAGCAAGATACCCCTGGACAAGCCCTGTGGTTTACCCTGGGGCATTAGGGGCAGTTAGGGCAGCCCAGAATGCATTGAGAGCTGAGCTCCTCTGCAAGGTAACAGCCAGCAGAGCTGCAAGTGCCTGCAGTGCTCTCAGCAATCCCTTTTGAAAGACATGGGGTGAGTGTGGATACCTAACTGGTGTCTTCACAGAACGACAGAGTGGGTCGGGTTGAAAGAGACCACAGTGGGTCCAAGCCCCTGCTCAAGCAGGATCATCCCAGAGAACACATGGCACAGGACTATGATAAGAAGGTTGTGGAATACTGCAGTGAGGGACACTCCACAACCTCTCTGGACAATCTGTTCGATGTGTGCGGTCAGTTGCACAGTAAAGAAATTCTTCCTCATCTTCAGGTGGAACTTCCTGTGCATCAGTTTGTGCCCGCTCCCTCTTGTCCTGTTGACTGGCATCACTGAGCAGAGCCTGGCCCAATCTCTGACAGCCTCCCTTCAGATACTGACATTCATGAGGTTCCCTCTCAAGGCTGAACAGCTCCCTCAGCCTTTCCTCAGAAGGGAGAAGCTCCAGACCCTTGATCACCTTCATAGCTCTCCACTGGACCTGCTGCAGCAGCTCCATGTCCCTCTTGTGCTGAGGAGCCCAGAACTGGACACAGCACTCCAGATGTGCCTCACCTGGGCTGTGTAGAGGGCCAGGATTTCCTCCCTTCCCTGTTGACAATTTTCCTCTGTCTTAAACTGAATAATGAGATTTTCCTCCTTCTCTGCAGGATGTCTAGCAAGAACTTCCGGGAGCAGTTTTCATGGCTGTACATATGTAACAACACCCCAACATTTCTGGACTTTGGAGATGAGCACTGCACAACGTGGTCTCTGAACAGCTACACCAACCTGTGGAGCCCAGGCCTTCCCACAAGGAGGAGCCGCTATTCCCCAGGTAATGGATGCTCACTGCAGTCACCTGGTCATCTCCTCCTCTCCACCGATGCTTACAGTGAAAGATTCACTCTGAGCACTGAATTGCAAAAGTATTGATTGCCAGTTGTTAATGCCTGCCTTTTCCCATTACAGCACTTATCAGCTAAACAGGCAGAAACAAAGCAACAGCACTGACTGCTGAGTTAAAATGGGAGACTAGTGAGTTAGGAACCCCGGACTCTTTAAGTCAAAATGAGTTTGTGTATCTTCTTTGAGCCAGTTGCAGTGGGTATTACTGGGGGCTTCATCAGAAAGTCTGGTCTGGCAAATATGCTGCTGATTTTAGCAAAAAATACTCTGAAATTAAATGGATTTGGAATGAAAAAATTGTGCTACAAAGCTCTATTTTTTAAGGTAAAAATATCTTTGGGCTGATAAGACCAGTGGTTTTACTGCCTGTGCAAGAACTCTTCCGGCATTGTAAGCTCCAAACAGTAGTAGTATATTTTTACATTTTTATCTTATCTCATCTCATCTCACTTTGTTTTTTTTACAGCTACATCAGTGTTTGGGCTTTGTGTTTTTAATCTAGGATGGTTGTATCTGATCAGTGAAGAGGCTTCTCTTTTCCTCAAATGATGATCCTTGACTTAACAGCAAACAGGTTTTGGCGCACAGATTTCAGGCTCCTGCTCCTGACCTGATCATGAGGTCTCAAGGTGTGATAACAAAGCCATGCCTGTGCTGCTGCACACCACAGTCACTGGGACTGAGCAGGGACATGCAGGGGCTGAACTGAGAGTGTGGGGGCAAGGCTGTTGTCCTTGGAACTGTGTTTTCCAACAGCCCTCTAGTAAAGTCCATGTCCAAGTACAATCATTCTAATCTGCAGCTTTCAAAGCCACCCAACACAGGCATCTGGCTTAAATTATATTCTGCTGCCATCTCAGTCCTTTTTTCCTGGTTTGGGCACTTCATTTTTTTTTTTTTTTTTAATTAGGAATGCTTCCTGTTAACCAAAGCCTTGGCCAAGAAGCACCTGTTTCCCAGTGGTGCTCAACATTCTGTCTGTCCATCACAAACATTAGCAGGAGGGAAGGAGAGGGTAGTTTTGCACCATTTTGCCCTTTTCTATGTGTTTATCATCTCAAAGCCACAGTCCTTTTCAGCTCAGTCTCTGGGTCAGGTGCCTGATTAAGAGCCACTGCTTTTCTGCTGCTGGGAAAGTGTGCCATGTAGGTGCAGCAGACACAGGAGGTTGAGAAATCCACACGACTGCTGTGACTTTGCCAGAGATTTCTAAAATGATAAATGTGCAATTAGTTTACCTCCAGATGCCTCAACTTCTAGTGCTAGTGTGGAGACTACAGTGTTCTGTTGTATTGAAAGGATCTTGGAGCAGGGACTGCCTGTTCCTCTGGGTCCACACAAGCAAGATCTTACACAATAGCCTACTGCTGGAACACCTCTGTGACTAGTGTTAACCTATTAACACTTTTTCAGCAGGTGCAGCTTCAACAAACCCTCAGTATTTTTTCAAAGTGCTTGATCATGACCCAAAAACATATAATGTAGCAATTTCACTCATGCAAAAACACGCTGAGCATGTGCAGGATGAAAAAAACCTGAAGATTGGCTTTTTCATCACCACGGTAAGCACAATCAGATATCATGTAGGTGCTGTTGTTCTCTGTGTGGTTTATTTAACCTGTGTGTGGGGTGAAAGACTGAACTACTTTTTGGTCTGTTAAAAAGTCAGTATGTGATGTGAATTTCTGAGTGCCTATTGTAGAAACTCAGAGTAAAAATGGAGTTAAGCAGACTTAGTTCCTTTTATTCCTGTCCTAAGGAACCAACGTGGCACTTTTTTAGTTCTGTAACATCCCAGAATAGCCCTGAGAAACTCAGGGAGTCCCTAGGTTAGAAGACGTGCCAGGGCAATGTCCTCTGTACCAGCCCTACTGGTGACATGCTGTGCTGGCTGGGCACAAGGCGTGACAGCCAGCACTAGCCACAGCCCCGAGCAGCACTCCAGGTATAGAAGGGAAGCAGATGGTCTCTCATTCCCCAAAGTGGGCCTGTCTTCCTCGTCCTCCTGTTTTCTATCTGAAAAGCCATGTAGAAACACTTACAAAACACATGAGAGCCTTTGCAGGGGACCAGTGTAGAGGAAATCCACTCAGATACCTGGGACCTGCACTACAATTTCTCTGGGTTTTTTTCTTGGTGACTGTCCAGAGGGGTGCCTTTTCAAGCTGTTCTCAGAGCATTGCCAGGCTTACTGAAAGCACAGTTGCTAGCGTGGATGGATGCCAACCTTTCCCCAAGTATTTTTGTTGTTGGCCGATGACTGTAGGAGGCTATTGTTCTAAACCCAAAGACTGAAAAGGAAGCAGGGATTGCTATAGCCCTAATTTCTCCTCATTCTCCTCATTACTGGAGAGGTTTGCCCTAGTCCCAGACTTTAGGTAATTGATGCCATAAGTTTAACAGCTCCTCATAAAGGAAGAGCATGGCTTTGTAGCTCATAAAAAAGCGTGTCTGAGAAATAAAATATGTCATTAAAAGGGCATCCCTCCAGCAAGTGGAGCTCCCTGTTCCTCTGGGAGGATATCTTCTGTCCTGTGCAGGTATCAAGCCTGCAGGACTCCATCGGGCCAGCTGTGCCACTGAGAAAGAGCTGCTGTTCCTGGTAAATGGGGAATTGCTCCTTCCAGCATCCCAAAAAGTCACCAGACATGGAGGTCTCTGTGTGCTCTTGCACGATGCATGCCCACCTTGATTAGTTACCCATTTTAACAGAAGTGACCTTCACTGGGAGGTGATGATATAGGTCTTGGTTCCCTCAAAAAAGGGTTATTTAATCAGGGGACAGATTTTCTCTATTCTTGCTTTATATTTAAAATTTTTCTTCCCCTCTAGTTGATGCTCAGATGTGTTTTCTCTCTCTTGGTATGAGATGGATCAAGGGTGGATGAACCTCAATGAGTTTGTCAAGCCTGCATGACATGGCCCCTGTGGGTGTCAGCCCATAGCTCACCTCAGGCTCCCTTTGGGCTCAGGTCACTTGGGTTTCTGACCTTATGAGTGACCTCCTACACAGGAGCTGAAGGGCAGAGCCAGAACAGAGCATTACTGGAGGCACCAGGATTGCTGTGAAGCATCTGGGCAGTGAGGGCAAGGGAGCAGTTTTGCTGCTCTGTCACACCACAGCTTTTACCAATATAATTATATTGGTGCTTATTCACACAGAGGATTACACAGAAAACATTCTCTCATAGACACACACTAAGTGTTTTAATATGAGAGCTGCTCTTCCAGCTCCTCACAGCCAGCCTGGTATCCTGTCCTAGTAGCAGCAAAAGCCAAGCCCAGGAGTTAAAACCAGAGTGGGTGTGAGTGCCATTCTCTCAGTTTACTTCCCAGTGTTCAGCCCCAGTGCCTGAGGGCAGTCAGAGCATCTTTGGGTAAAAGTTTACAAGGGGTTTCTTTGCACAAGGAGAATGCAGTTGGCAAGATTCATGTGGCTTCACTCTTCCTCCCTGATCTGCTTTCTCTGCCATGATTAATTAGCAGCAGCATCCGTTGTTGAGTACCTTTTGAGATGCATCAAATTGTTGCTGTGAAGTAAAAGGAGAATTATCCCTTGGCAGGATGAGAGGAGAAAGCAGTGCAGGCAGGGATGCAAACCAGAAGGGACGTATCTGATAGCTCTAGGAAGCCTTTGATTAAATATAGACGGGGAACACTAATACATGGCTGTGAGGGAAGTTTAATGTTGTGTGATAGAGCTGAGAAATGTATAGAGGCTGATTCTTATCTCACACCGGGTTTGATTCCATTGAGATATTAATCTGTTTCTGCTTTTTACCAGAAGGAATGTGGAATAAGGCTCAAAAGTGGAGGAAAAGAAGTATTACACCATTTATTTCTTTGCAGCACTGCCCATTTCTATCTGCTCAAGATCTGACCCATCATACTTGGCAGTCTGTGTACCTCCCAGCCGTCTGTAACAGTAGTCATCCTATTTTTTTTTCCCCTTCCAAAATAGCAGTTTTACGTTATTGTCTCCCAAAGGCATGGCTCATAAATAACTCTGCCACGCTGTATAACCATTCTAAATGGAATTTATACACGCTGATATATTTTGGGGAATATGTTAAGGAAGGGTTTTTTATTATGCTATCTTTACATGTCATCATAGTAATAGCGGTTGCATTATATTTGTTTCATCTCAGCAAAAAATACTTGAATAACAGATGAAAGATCAGAATACTCAGTTTTCTTGTGACACTTGCTGGTTTGGATTGGGATTCTTGAAGCATTGTCATCTGGGTGGCATGCTTAAAGGGCTCTCTGACCTCTGAGTCACAGAATATCTCAGTGAATTTTTTAGTAATAGTATTGATCCTTGATTCCTTTGTGAACTCTGCTTAATGTTAATTGAAGTTCTCTTCAAGTCTCCTTACATTTATTTTGGTTTCTGTTTCTTTTAGTTACTCCACCTTTGAACAACTTTGATACGTCCTTGAAAAAAATGTCCCCTGGATGGGCTTTTCAGGCCACTGGGGAGGTCGAGGCATGATAGATGCAGTGTGCATTCAGAGAGGTGTGGGAAGGGAAGGCTGCTGTGAGTGTGCTTTCTGATTTACTTTGGTTCCTAACAGGAAGATAGACAGCTGTATTTTTCTTTAAGGAGAACTCCAGAGTTCTGAGGCAAATCTTTATCCGGACTCGAGACGTGACCAGCTACTTCATCTTGAGCCCAGGAACCTATGCCGTTGTTCCTGCTGCAACAGAGGGCCGAGAATTCGAATTTCTCTTACGGATTTTCATAAAGAATCAAGACTACAATGAGTAAGATGATTTGCACTCCTTAAAGGCCCCAGACTCACACTGTGCCAGGAATTAAATATTTAATGTCAAGGTAACTGATGTGGCAATTTGCTTTTAGTGCATCCTTGGAGGGTGGGGAAGGCACAGAGGAGTGTAAAGCACCTGTTGAGGGGGATCAGGTGTACAGCCAGCTGCACAAGGGTGGCCACTGCAGAACAGGGCAGCAGTTCTTCTGCAGCCACCAAGGGTCTCAGCTTTGGTACAAAGAGTGATAATTGTGAGATTTGTCCTCTACCCCTGATTGTGGGGACATTTCTCTTTGCTGAAAGGAGGATTGGGAGCTTGTTTTACCTAATTCTTAACAGCTGTTTGGTAGTTTCTTATGTTCTGCTGGCTAGATACCAGATGGATCACATCCCATTCTGCTCAGAGTGGGACCTGGAGAAGCCAAGAGTAAAGAAAGGCCTTGATCCTTTCACTCAGACACCTCGTAGACAGGCAGGGCTCCCTGTGGGCATGAGAGTGGCCTTGAAGATAAGTTTAGTGGAAAAATGGTATTTGAGTTCAGGCAGCTATTACAACACACACAAACTCACATGACCATGTGAATATTTGGGTGTGGTTTACTCCAGGTAAGCAAGCTTTGAGTCCCAGCACTCAGCCTCACCAAGTGACCTGCAAGCATCACCTGTGCAGTGCCTTCCCTTCAGCAAGCTTTAGAGTGGATGTGATTGCAGCTCTTACCTCACTGGCCCGTATCTTTATAATGAGATTGCTTTCCAGGCTTTGGCCCCTGGCAAAAATAGCCCACAAATAGCCCACAACCAACTGAGGAAACTCCTGAGTTATGGAAAGCAAACACAAGGAGTCCGTGCTGTGGGCTGGACTGCCTTCAGCAGGGTGAATCATGTGTGAGACAGCTCAGCCTTGGAAGTGAGCTTTTCAGGAGAGCCTCTGACCCTCACAGACCTTCCTGAGCTAGGCCAAGTGTGGAGATTACCTTCCAGTGTGTCATTGCAGCACTTACCTACACAGATGTTTTAAAAATAGATCCTGGCTTGTCTAATTTCTCTATTGAAAGCAAAACTCAAGTACTGAATGTGGCTGCTAAGTGTATCTTAGAAATGGTGACCCTGGCCCAGTTTCAGGCAGTCTGCAGACATTTAGATGTTGCCTTTTAATAGCCTGGATGCTGTTTTTATTCCTGACTGTAGTCTGGGCAAAGAGAAAGGAGGTGAAAAATTTCTGTGGCTCAAGGCAGGGCAGCCTGGTGTCCTGCGTGGTGAGGTTAGTCCTGGCACGCTCAGGGTGAGACAAGCTGCCCTTTCTGTGCTGCTGGTGCCAGCAGAGCTGGCTTGGGGAAGGAAGTGGCCCCAGAGCAGCTGGAGACTCAGAGCTGTCTGTGCCTGTTTGCACAGAGAGAGCCAGGACTGGTGCAGCAGCCTCATCTGAACTGGGCCAGGCTGGGCCATGGGTGCTGGGCATCTTGTGGGGCTGTGGGCTGGGTGAGTGCTGCTGGTGGTGCCTGCCTTCCATCAGGGCTGCAGATCAATGCTCTGGAAAGGCCTCTTTACTGCCAGTTTGATTCTTGTCACTCTTTTCTAGGAACTCAAACTCCCCGACCAGCCCAGTGCTGCCAATGGTAAGAGTCTGAAAACTGGTGTAGGTTCTGGTGGTGACGTTTGGTCACCTTTAGTGACTCCTTTTCATCTGCTCTTTTCTCCCTTTACCACCCACTACTGTCCCAGAGTTTGACTCTGGAACCCTGCAACCTTGCTGGGAGGGCTGGACACATCTCTGGAGCTCTTCATCTTCTCATGTCTTTTTTCAGAGCCTGATTTTTGAGGAAACAGGTCTTATGCAGTCCCTTTGTCAGCCTTTTCATGTGTCCTTTTAACCTCACCATCTTTAACACTTTGACAAACCAAATATAGGAGGGGAGAGAGCACTTAACTTCCAAATTCTTTCAATGTCTGTAAAATGGGTACACATCTATGAGGGAGAGAGAGGGAAACTTAATTCCTGTGAGTGGGTTGGACATGCCTTCCCCATGGGAATGATGTAATTTAAATGCTTGTACCCTATAAAGCAAAGGAGTCCATAGGGATGAAACTCAAATCAGATTTCTGCTGATTTTCATCAGGGTATTGTCAGAGACAAGACATAAAGCAAACTGCACTTTGAAACTGGCTGCATCTCTAGTTCAACCCACATTTTTGCCTCCCTAGCCCAGCTGCTGTGGGTTTTTTGACTTCTTGCTGTGATCTGTGCACATTGCCAGGGCTGTTCCAGTCCCTGCTGGTCCCACCAGCAAAACCCTGCCACTGAGAAGCTGCTATTTACAACCTTCAAAGATACAGATCTTTAAAGCCAGAGGTGTGAAGCTGCTTCAGGAGAACAGAAAACTGAGTCCTTTCCTTGTGACTCATTCTCTAGCACGCAATTAAGCCCCATTAGAGGGGCAGAGTATATGGTGATTATTTTTGTCTCTTTCTACAGACAAGCTGTCAGTTTACCTGGCTGTTGTCCTTAGCCAATGTTTTGACTTCGATGAATTGTGGTACCCACAGTTTTTACTTTTGTTCAGGTATTTGGGCTTCTTTGGCATGAAGTATCTCACCCAGAGATGAAGACATTTGGGTCTTGGGGCTTAGATTTTTTCTTTTTCTGAATATATATATTCAGAAAAAGAAATATATAAGAATGAATATATATATTCATTCTTATAATGTTAAGGATAATTCCCCTTAGTGCCTGGTGGATCTTTTCACTGGAAGGTTGAAAAAAATCACTTAACCATTGAACTGCAGTTGCTCAGGTATAGTCCAAACTTGTCTTGGGGCTGAGAAGGTACAAGAGAAAGGGAAAGTCAACTAGAGCTCTATATTCTTGGTTCACTTGAATCTTCACATGCCCGGAGCAGTGGTCCCAACCAAGGTTCACCAATAAGGATCAGGCCTTGTACCTCTATACTCATGTATTGCCTTGCTGAATTCCACCCTGGATGTGTTCTGTCATCTTCCTCTAGGCCCTGAACTGCTCCTTCCTGATTGTACTAGCTGCTAACATCTGAAATATGCTTCTTCTTCCTTCACTGCAGTGGCACTTGTTCACTCCTAGTCCACTTTATTTTGGGGGAGTGAAAACTGCAGCCTGTGCTGTACTCTCCCTGCCCCTCTAAAGTACTTCGTGGATTGGCAGACTTTTGCCTCCAGTTGTTTTCTAGCTGAATTATTTATGTCTGCTCTTTGTTTTTGATGCAGGATGTACCAAGACAGAACCCGGACAGCTCCTATAAGGCTCTTTTCCTAAGATATGCTAAGCAGGTATCCTGTCTAAAACATATTGTTGGGAAAAAAAACCCCAAAACAACCACATATGGACTTGCGAAAAGAAAAACTGTTCCATGATGTTGATACAAATCCATTTGGATTTTTTTTTTTTTAATGTAGCTCCATCCTCAAGTGGATTCCCTGAAAATGCTATTGATTGACCTGCCAAAACCCCCAGAAAAATGGGACATTCAGCTGGGATATATTGTCTAGTGCCATGTATCAGTGGCATATTGGAGATTTATAGTTGTGCTGGTGATGGGCTTGCGTGTATACTTTTTTTTTCTTTCCTTTGGTTTGTTTATTTGCTGAAAGCAATTAGAAAGCCTTGGGTAGTCCCCCCCCTCTCATCAGCATCATTTTCCGTTTGCCTTCTCAGCACTTGGAAACCAGACATCAGTCAGCGTTTGAGTAATTGATTCCTGCTCTTTCAGAGCCAAGCTCTGTGTTCACAGGAGATGCTTTTAATGGTTTAATAAACTGTTATAAAGAACTCCTTGACTTAGTCAAGAGGAAAAAAATCACTGTCAAAAGTCTCTGCACAATGAACCTCTGGCAGTTAATGGGTACATCAATGCGTGAAGGTGACAATGAGCAGGCGGGGGTGTCCCGGGGGGAGGCGGCCGGGATCGCTGCTGGGCAGCCCCCAGGGCAGCAGTGCCTGTGCTCCCTGCCCACTCACAGTGCCTGCTGTGCTGCCGGCCCGCAGCTCCCCATCCCTGCAGAGCAAACGCCATGGTGAGGGCAGCGCCTGTAACTCCCCTGCAGCTGTAGGGGAGGACTGGAGGGCCTTGTTATGCTCCAGAGGGAGAGTTGCTGTTCCTTTGATATCTAAACAGAGTTTCTGGGTTGCCACAGAGCCTGAGGAAAAAAGTTTTGGGCAAACGTGACACAGGAGAAAACTTTATGCTCACAGACCTCTCTTTGTGTTTTATTTTGCATTAGGGCTCAACTATTGATGCCTTGCAGCTGCAACAACTCCTTAATGAAGTAATCTTGCAAGGTAAAGCTTTTACAGCCCAGCTAATGTTTTTGGCACTTCCCTATCCTTAGACTAGAGTAAATTTGACACAGGATTTAATGGTGTCCTGATGGTCCTTAAAAAATCCTCGTTGTGGCTTACTGCACTGTGGGATCAGAGCTTGAGAGGGACACAGCTGGAGGGCTGGAGTCAGCCATGCACAAGAATCAAAGTGCTCTTGGGACTTGCTAAATCAGCATAAGTGGCCTTTCTTGTCACTGTCATTTCCCTTATCCTTATTTCAAGAGGGAAGAGTTTCCATCCCTGGGCAGGAACCGTGCAGACTGAGCCCAAACAGGGCGCCTGTCCTTGGGGAAGGTAGAGATGTCTGAGATGTGCATATTCCCTCAGCTTGGCACAGAGCCCTTGCTGCCATTTGAGAACCTGAACCAAGTCTGGGGCTTTTCAGCTGTGTGAGCCTTCAGCCTGGTGTCCTCCTTCCCTCAGAATGGTGTCCTGATGCCTGTCACAGCCCTTGCTCTTGCTAATTCCTTCTGTTTTGTCAATCCTTGCAGATGAGATCACCAGCCTGGGAGGCAGATTCAGCTTTGATTCATGCAGAGGCATTTTAGCTCTGATGGATGTATCCTTTCAGCAGAAGCAATAAACTTCCCTGGTGCTGCCCATCCTTGCCTTGAGTTATGGCTGAGCTGATCATCCCAGTGTGAGAACCTGCAAGTAAATATTAGCCCCAATCTCCAATGAATAACTGTCCCATAGTCCATGCAGGACTTTGCTGTGCATGCCCTGACTCTGGTGTGCCTGTTGAAAGGTGAGGATCAACCTTCTACTGCCAGCTGACTCTCTTTGCTCTCCTTTCACCCTCTTTGGGGCTTGGCTAAGCTTCCCTTGGGTGGGGGTCTCAGGCAGAGCTGAGACAAGGAGGCAGGACAGAGTTTAGGCATAGCTCAGCTGTTCTGTGGTGCTTGCACCACGCCAGCCTGGGGTGGCACTTTGGTAGGCTGCCAGCAATGCTGGTGTCAGGGGCAGAAACACTGTCACTGCTGAATCCCAGGCACCTGCCTGGAAGCCATTCCAGTGTATATTTCCAGCGTATCTTTCATATTTAGCTGAATCACTCAGTCTTTTTACTGTTAACAAGACAACACAAGAAATACATTTCTGGCCATTGTAGAACAAGAGGGCTCCTTGATGAAAACACACATTTTCCCTTGTGTGTTTTTCCCCCTTGCTTGCTCATTGTCTCTTTTCCTCTATGCCTTGAAAAAACTTTGAGACATTTTCAGACCTTTAAAAACTGCCAGAGAAATAATAAAAATGATCAGAAGTCTCTCTCTCTTTCTAACTTTCAGCATCTAGCCAGTGAAAGAGACTTTTCCCCCTTTGCAAAGCCTGTCCTGGGATAAGTGGGCACTGTGAATGCGTGGCACGTGCAAAGAGCTGACAAAGCTTCTGCTCTGCTATAATTCAGGATGGATTTTTAATTCTCTGGCCTGAATACAACCCATGTACAGTGTGACCTATCCTGGCCTGCAAAGCCAGGATCAGCTTTTTTCACTCCGGTTTCACGACAGTGGCGCTTGTCTGCTTGTATTTCACTGGTGATGAGTTTTGCTTTCGGGGAGGTTTCACCATCCTGCCTTAGGGTGGGTGCTGTGTGCCTGGGTGGAGTGTGGAGGGGAGCAAGCCCACTGACACAGCCCTTCATGCACTCCTGGGGGATGTCAGCCTCGAAGGTGCTGCTGCCCTCTGACAGAAGGCATCGGGATCATCTCCCTGTGCGCTTATCTCCTCAGTGCCTGTTCTCCTGGAGGATCCAGGAGGAGCAGATCCTGCGGTGCCTCATGCAGAGGCGAGGCCGTGGGGCCGTGTTCATTCACAGGGGCGTCCGTGCTCGGGGCTAAATGCCACCACAGCTTTCCCTGTGGCTAAAGGCGCTTTATAAATAGAAACCTTTTGTGGTTTGTGAGCACAGGCATGAGCAGCTGTACAGTGTGACAAAGAAGGTGGATTTAAACGCAGCTGAGAGCTGAAAAGCTCTCGGCTTTCTCAGCACGAAGTAACCGACAGGAGAGGCTGCATCTTCCGTGTTTAAGTTCTGTGGAGGCAGCATCCTTGGCAACCAAGACAGCCAGGTTTAGCTCTCATTAAGTGCTCGATTCTTAACTAAGTGCACAGCTCAACTCGAATGGAAGACTCACCCTGCAGGAGTTCGGGAGCCTCTGGCGAAGTCTCACTAAGTACCTGGTACGGGGCGGGGGGGGGGGGGGGGGGGGGGGGGGGGGGGGGGGG